>JAVTVJ010000929.1:0-110696 GCA_034509425.1 Eopsaltria australis
GGTTACTACAGGGGAAATACACAATGTATTTTGGAAAATATTGCTTTTGAAGTAAGTAGTGAGGGACTCAGGAATTCTTAACTTCTATTTCTTGTTCTACATTGCCATATATATAATTTTCTTTTGTATGAATAATAAAATTTGTGCAGTGTAACACTTTGTGTTCTGAAAAATAATAGGTACAAGTTTAATTAGCTGACTGCCAGAGGGTTGCATTATGATGGTCTTCAAAAAAGAAGAGATACAATAATTACAGTGAAGAAGCCCTGGATAACTAATAAAAGATTTGACTTGATAATTACTATTCCTGTATCTATGTTAGAACAAGACTGTCCTTTCTCTGCAGCTTTTAGGTATAATGATATTGTGACATGATGTGGCATTTCTGTGTTATTTTCCTACTCTAAAAAGTACACCAGAGACAGATTAATTGCAAGTGTCACAAAACACACATTCTGGGCAACAGGAAGGAGGGACTGAAGGCTGTTTATTCACTTTTACAAACTGAATGGTAAACAGCTGACTTGGTTACGTAATTGATTTGTTGTGGGGGATGCTGTCTCTTTGGCAACTCAGTAAGACCAGCTGGGGTTCTCCTCCAGCAAATATTTTATGGGGCTGTGGTACACTGAAGTGGATGCAAGCTTCACCTCACAGTCAAAGTGTTACAGGAATAACATGCAATGTCCATTTACCCCAAGGTTATTTCAGATTAATCTGACATCTACCTTCTAAAACAATTATCCCAAATTATCCAAAAAATGAAGCATTCTCTCACATTATAAACTACCAGAAAGGTGCTAAGGGTGGAAATTGAAGGAAGAGCAGGAAAGTAATGACCCTGTTTATGGGGAAACAAGTTAAAGAATGGCTTTGATCTGAAGGCTTGGAATTGAGACTATGGGTTATGTCAGTCCTCCTGGGAATTAGCTGATTTTGCTTCCCGAAATAAACTGATTACCTTAAATTCAAGTGTCATTAGGTGCAGTTATAAGGTGCATAATTATTTTTTTATTTTAAATCTCACTCTGTTTCCTAAACTTCTAGTTTGAGCATAAAAGCATCATTTTGCTTTTATGGCAGCGTTTTTCTAGGAACTAAACTATTATTTCAAATTGTCCATATTTCCTTAGGGAAACAATCTCTGAGGCAATGATGAATTCCTTAAGGCACTATGTCTCTCTTAGAACTAAACACTCAACAGAAATAGGGAGTCTTCAGTGGGGACCTCAGCCCTGAGAGCTGGAGAAGTCTTTCTGGAGCAAGTAACTGCAAGACCTGAAAGGTTTCCTCAGAATTGTGATACTCTTTATATTGGCTTGGACCTCACTTCACAAATAGAGTGTACAAACTGTATGTCAGGATTTTGGACATGTATTTTCTTGTATTAAGGTGATTTTGTGCTTTTGAATTGTTTCCTTTGTATTGTTTCTGATTTGCATATTTTGCTATCATTAAAAAAAAAAATCCCTTACATGGAATAAAATTATTTACATTACTGAATTTCATCTGATTTTATTTTATTGTCTAGAATATTATCATGATCCAAAGTTAATGTTGTTGTTTATTCACATTGTTTGTCTAGAATAAAGTGTGATAGTTAATGTTCGCACTATCTGCTTGTCAAAGCCAGTATAATTGTAATGGATTTCTGTGGTGCTGTGCCAGTTTACACAGGCTGAGGATCTAGCCCGTTTTTTACTATGTTCTTGCTGACAGTATTTAAGATTTGAAAAAAAATACTGATCCTGTCACAACTAGGAAAGCCTCTGGACTGTAACTCCTGAAATAGCCTCAGCAGAATTCCAGACCCTCACCCAGCACGGGAGGGGAAAAGAAAACAAAAGGTTTTCCAGCAACATGAGGGGAAGCAACATATTTCCAAAAAGCAAAATACAGAGTTCTGGAGAGCTCTGGATAAAGTAGGAGTGCTGATTGAATAAAGTAGCAAAAACACTTTTGGCAATGTTTTGCTTTGGCTTATTCATCCTACTTGTTTACAAATTCAGTAAGTGATATGGCTCTCCCATTTTAGAGCAAGTGTGTTTAAAGCTACTTTGAGTCCAGTGGTGTAGTCTTGCATCATATCAGCCCCCAAAGGCTTGCAAATGGACTTGCCCATGACAGTTATTAGTGAATAAATCAAGTATCGCAACACGAGGGAAATTAAAATGCATATCCTCAAGCCACAGACCACTTTTACCCTTAGGACAGTTAATTCTTAGAAGTGTTAGACTGCAGTGATTTTTTCTAAATGGTGGCACTACTGTGAATTAGGAATAAAGTCTTTTAATGAAAGCTGATGTGTTTTTGGTGATGCTCTTTTCACTGAGGTAGCAGTGGTATTTAAATCTGGGGAGGGGACATCTACTACTGTATGTGTAAATACAGTTACAGTGCCATCTTTCTAGAGTTTCTCAGTTATATCCCTGATGGAATTGTTACATTACATTATGTAACAATGTATATGCTATGTAAATTCAATTTCTGCTCCCTCTTTCTTACACATATGCTTCCACATAGCCCTTTGCACGGGTTACCCAGTATTACTGTAGTTACTTTTCATGGTGTCAGCAAGATGAACAGGTCAGAGACAACGTTTTCCCTCTGTCTTCCTCATACTGGACACTGGTGTTTCTTTTTAGGACTCAGGTGGAAACATACTGTACTGAATTTAGAGTGCCACGAGAAAACTGGTTCCTTTATTTTGACTTGATTGGTGTTTATCTACCCGCATAATTTGGGAACAACAATGAATTGTGATTTGGAGCTATATTTTTCTCCTTTGATAATACCCTTCACTCAAGTCCTTGGCTAAATGCCCGTAAACAGTCTAAGTACATTGACATATTAGCTAGATTTCCCTTAATTTTATTTTTAATCAAGCAACATCTTTTTCTGTCCTCTTCTGACCTACTTTCTATCAGTTGTTGCAGCTGTATCAAAGAAGTCACCTTTTGCTTTTTCTGTATTGTCCTGGTAAAAATACTGGTTTTTCTTCTTTATTGTGAATGTAGATAGAATACAATTGATCCTGTTTACTTGCTCTTGGAGATATACTGCCTTCATTTTGGTCTTCATGTCATTTTCTGGATGTAATGGTAATATTGAAACAAACAACCTAAGTAAAGAATCCCCAACAGACTGACTTCAAAAGGATAGCTAAAAGAATAGACGAAAGACTGATGCTGAATGTAGATATATTACATGTGAGAACATACCCCTTTCTGTCTCCAAGAAATGCACTAAAAAAGCAAACAAACCCCTAAATCAACCCCCATTTCTTATTGGGTGAACTAATACTGAATTAGTCATTCTATTTTGAAAGAAAATCATTGGAATTTCTTGGAATATAACAAGCAGAGATGACAACTAGAAAGATGACAGACTGCTCAATACAATTCTACTTAGAATTCTACTTCTCAGCAGTAAACATAAGAATGAAAAGTACTGTTCACCTTGAACTTCATTAATTTCATATCATAAAATAGATGTAAACATGTGTAGAATTTAATATATGTTTGGTTACAAGTCTTTCCTTCTCAGGTCCTATTTCAGATTTTTTAAAATATTTTGTTTTCCTCTCCTTTCCTGTCTGGCCTTGTGAATAAGTGACTAAGTAATTTGAGAGGACAGATAAAAAGGTGCACTAACTGTGAAAATATATTTGAAGTTTGTAAAAAGCCTTAGAAAAAAATTAAAATGTAGTGTTGAATGAGCTACTACCAAATATGGAGTAGAGAGATTAGTAGATAGAGGGTTTGAGAAAAAATTCCAGATACTGTCCATGAATTTGGAATTCCTTTCATGCTATAATACTGACAGATAATTCAATTTCAAATGATATTTTAGTAATATTGTAGTCTGTTATGAACTGCTCACTTGTCTTTAAATCTTCTAACTTGATAAATCCTAGAAAACAGGAAAGGTTCATATTTGGCTTCCTTGTATTTAATTTTAATCAGAGAAAGTATTGGTAGAACAAGCTCCTAGAATATTTGAAGAAAATCCCTACCTTGAACATCAATATTGTATTGATCAGTGGCACGCGTACAAGAACTGTGACTCTTAATATTACTGGTTTTCTCTATTTTTCTTTAATATATCATATCAAGATATTATGCTTTTGAAGATGGAACATAGTTTTAAAGGTTGCAAGTACACCTGCACTTTATCAAAATACAGGAATACTCAAAAAGCTATTTAAATTCTGTGTTCTTTCTTAAAATAATGCAATAGAATTTGTGCTTAAAAGTATTTTTTTGTATTTTTGTGTCTTCGCACATGTTAAAATGTCAACAACCACATAAACTGCCAGTGGATATTGAAAAGTAATTAACTGGTAAAAATGAAAAGAAGACGAAAGAAAAATACCCCAACAAAATTACAAAATTGCATATTGAATTGCCCTGATTTTTTGTGTATCACATAACAAATATTTTGATTGCTATTATTGTACATCTATGACTGTCATTCCCATTTAAAGTCTGGACAAAACAGGAGAATCAATAATGCTGTTGTGTGTGACAGTACTGTGCTTAGATTTTGTACTTTTTGTGGGTTTTATGGCAAAGAAAATACATGCCCAGACACTACCTGAGTAGTGTTGATCTCAGTGACCCAAAGAACAACCATGAATTGAATACTTCTCTTCCCAGATTAAAATGGACAGTATAATTTACATTAGCTCATGAAAGCTTTCTTCTAGATAAATTATACATGATATGGCATGATATAATGTAATGTAATGTAATATAATATAATATAATATAATATAATTAATATAATATTTTGATGCTTAATATTAAGCTATACACACAGACACTTTCTATGTCATCAAAAAGAGATGTGAATCTTCAGGCACTTATCAAGACCGTCATAAGGCAGATTTCACATGGACATGTCCTTCCAGAAACTTCAGAACGTATAATTTTGATTAAACACTTGTTTTCCAGAAGAACAGATTAGGTGAAACAAATACTAGCTATCAGAGTCTCATTTAGCACATCTTGTGCTTTTATATTTAATACACCAATCTAGGGATTGTAAGAAAACAGGTGGGGAAAAAAAAGGAGCAGTGAAAACTTGAGAATGACAATATCTTTCCGCTTGCATTGTTCCCAATTTGTTTGGCACGTACCTACCCACAGTTCCTATTAACGTCTGAACCACGCTGGCATCCTGGTGAGGATGGAGAAATACGTGAGGCTCATGGAACAGGCTTTTGAGGAATCTCAAATACATGAATGACTTGTACTTATTTATCCTGGCTGCCACCCGATTATCCCCATCTCTTTACCAGAATTTCTATAGCACATTATTGGCACTGGGAGTAGCTTTAGAGGCTAAAGAAAATATATGAAACTTTTATATTCAAAATAGTAAATTTATTCCAAATAGTCACATTTTAAAAACTGATGAAAGAGTAAAACCTACTGGCATAAATAACAAAATAAATATATTTCCAGTGGTTTGGCAATTTGAGAATAGATTCTTTCTAGTATAGTAAATACACGGAGTATTTACTATACTTCTTGCATCTGGAGTGTTTGTGAGTTTTGTGTGTTATATGTAATATGAACCAGAAATACAATGGCTGGGTCATAGGTAATTTCTCTTGATTTTCTCTTGACTTTCATCAGCATTTGTTTTCATATAGTTTGTATAACCATGCAGTGTCTCTAGGATAAAAATCCTGTGGTAATGCATGAATAAAATTGCCTATGGACTACATAACAGTGGGTTGAAATAAGTAAATGGATTTCATTGTTAAATGGAGTCCTGCTAAAATTGCTTTGACTGTATCAGGGCTTAGTGCTCTCAGCTACTGACCTTCATGCAATCATTCACTATGGATGAATATCGCTTTTAGAGACACCTACATTCAAAAAAAACTTCAAGGAAAATGAGCACAATTTGATATAACATCAAGGTGGGAAACTAAAGTAGAAAAAGGAAAAACTTCATATATTAGTTGTGGGTATGGCTGCATCATAACCAGGGGACAGAAAAACAGAGTCAATGCAACTGCATCTATATAATGCTTTATCTAAGGCACAATATCCACTGCATTGTTGCAGCTCTTTTATGTAGTCTGACCTCTTTATGTCCATTTGCTCATACTGCCCATCCAGCTGTATGGATGGTATTGTGGAGCAAACCTCAAAGTGTACCTTAACACAAGCTGGTTCACTCAGAAGTCACATTTCCAAAAATCACACTTCGCTATTGTAAAGAAATATCAAATCTAGGATGCAGTAGTCCTTGAACATTTTCCAGAACATTTACTACTCCTACTGTACCTCATAACTGACAGGAGGGTTTCAGCCAAAAAACCCTGAGATTTAATAATAAAAAATGTACCAGAATCGAATGAGGGACAAAAATTATTAAAAAAAAAAGACAATAGTAAAATCCTTACACCATGACAAATTCTAAAATGTGACTGCAACTAAATTAAAGCATCACAATTTTTCTGAACATTGAAAAATGTGCTTTTTAGAAGAGGCCAAAAGTAGATGCATCATCAGAAGAATGAGATTTTTTTTAATGTGACATGCAATTTTAGACATCTTCACAAACTAGTTAAATTTTGTCATCTCATGATCTAATTATGTTCTGCTTTCTCTTAAGTAGCTATCTTTGCATGACTTTTACTGTAGATGTCCTGCCTGTGGATATCACTTTGCAAGAATTTCTTTTGAAGTAGAGCAAAGCTGAATCTCAAAAATTCTTCCCTAGAAAGATAATTGTACTCTATGGAAAGAAGTGGAGGAAAAAGAAAAGGAGGACAAACAAAATGGCATGGCCTGATCTTTGTTTATGAGAACATTTTCCCATCAGCTTTCTCTGGAAAAAAAGATTTTCATTTTGCCTTAAAAATCAGTCAGACAACATTGCTTACCACATATTCTTTCCTGACAAACATTTCACTGATGCTTCATTCTCTAGACAGCTTAATAAAAGGTGTTTCACCCTTAGCATGTTACTGAAGTCGTGTGTCATTTTCTTTCCATTTCAGATGACATTTGTGGAAGCAAGAGTCCCACATACCTTTTGAGTACATAACTGTTAGAACTGTTAACTCCTTTCCTTCCACATGCTTTACAGCACAGAAAAAAAGAAAATTGTGAACAGTGTTTTCTTTTATGAAGATCGTTTGTGATAACTGGACAGGTCTTAACAGTCAGTGATATTTAAAAGATATGAAAGTTGCATATTTTTTCCCCTTTTTGAGGATTTCTCAGAGGGTTGTCTCCAATACATGGAAAGAACGTATTACAAGACTTGTCATGCTTCTTTACATATGATCTTTTTCCATTACCACATAAAAAACAAACTCTATACATTGTATTTATATGTCATTTTGATAAACTATATCTTTCCAGTCATCCCTTTAAAAATAATGGTATGAACATTCAGAAGCTCAGAGGAAGGTTATCCAAGATTCAAGGTTATCCAAGGAAAGGCCTTTTCACTGCAAAGGGGACATTACATAAAGGGGGAAGCAAAAGAAAAACTCCACAAACACACAGAGAGATACATCCCTAATAGATGAAGGATAACAGAGGCTAAGCCAAAGAGAAAATATCCCCAGTAACAAGTTGAGGAGATATCAAGAAAGTCCAGGCACAGCTCTGGAGGTGATCAGCCTGGACTTTGTAATTGATAAGAAGGGGGAAACAAGAAGGTGAGGAATGAGGATATTCAAGGTGTGAGTTCCCTGGGCCTGTGGTGTCATTAACTGGAGGCAGCAAGGTCTCAGTGCTAAAGACAGGGTAGGTGAGGGTCTTGACCCAGCCACTGGGTTTGGAATGGGATTTGTTCCTGCTGGAGGAACTGGGGTAGAGTGAGGTGTGTGATGGGCTCTGCACTGGAGCTGGAGACGAACCATCCTTGCTCTCTGTTATGTCCAGAACTGGTTTTACTCAGCTTCTGATGTTGCACTCTTTTTATAACTGGTTAATTGGGCATTGGTGAGTAATTCACAGCCCAGGAACCCCCTGATTTCAGCAGAATTACATATTTTTCCTGTATTTATTGTACACATTTGGCTGTATTCAATTTTTCTCCCCTAATAGACTACCTTAGAAATACTTATCAGAGAATGTAGCAGGTTGCAGGAGCATTTAAATTACTTAAACCATTTCCTCTTCAGTAGCCTTGATTTTTGAGTGAAGCCCATCTCAAAATTAGAAGTATTCAATGGCAACCTATAAACTACATTAAGCTCTATTAACTCATTGGAGCAACCTATTTTGGCAGATGTGCTCATCCAGAAAATAGAGAACATAAAATTCAATGGCTTTTTTCCACAGCATCAGACAAATTTAAGCCACTCATAACATCAATTTACGGAGAAGTGTCAGACTTATAAATTATTTGAGCTTTATAGGCAACATGAAGCAAACATATGGTGTAAGGTATTTGGAAAGGCATTTATGAGTCCTGTAAAAATGCAGCAATAAAGTTCTAAACAGTTTGTTCTGGGGTACTTTTTCAATGCTGGTATGTGTTCCTAAATCTTGGGTAATTTTTCAAACACAATTCAATAGTATCCATGTATTTCTCAGCTTTTGGGACAGATTTTGTGCAGTCTTAACTTTTTTTTTTAAGCTGATTCTTACATATATTTGTAATATTTATTTAAAAATTATTTCAAGATAACGTCATTACTAGTCACAGAAAATTAGAAAATCATATTCTTGAAAATCCATGAACTATGTAAAATTATTTGTATTTTATGGGCTGTTTGCTGCGCAATTAGACAAAATAATCATTAGTAAATATCCAGAAGAGTAAATACTTCAATGCAAATAATTCTGAGCAAAGAAGTCCATCAATCCTTGTTATTTTGGTGATAGATCTGTCCCTCTAACCAGTGGCATTGTAGTTTGTTGACTTATTCTTCCTTTGCAGAGCTGCTGCTCACCCTTCACTGTGGCCATACTTTCACTGTTTGATCTTCAGCATCGCTCAGGAAGGCAACTCAGTTTTTCAGAGCTGACACATAAGCTCCTTGCCTCAGGAAAATACAGTAATGGCAGTCATAATGCTGAGTATGAGACAACAAGCAATTCAGAAGGTCTTAAGTTTCAGCTCCAATTCGAATCAAACTATCAGAGTCTTCCTCAGCCCTGAATTGGCCTTCAATCTTTCTCATGCAGTGACAGATTAGGGGAGGAATCTTGGTGTTGGTTGGTGCTAAAGGATACATGTTTTTAGTACCCTCTTACCTAAATAAAACAACTAATGATAGTGCATTCCTAAACATCAACTCCTAAAATTTTATATTGATATAACATTTAAAAACAACACAGAAATAATGTTTTTACTGAAGCCCATTACTACTACAGAGCCACGGAATGCTTTTGTGTATCCCTTAATTTAACAATGACACCTGTTGAAAAAGCTTTGCATGGATAGACACTTTTTAATTTTCAATGACTGAAATATGCATTTCATTTAGATATCTTATCCAACTGGGTGTTTAGTTCTGTCCCTGTGTTTTTTGGGTTGATACAAGAGTCGCTGGGGATGTACTGTGATTTACTGAACCAGCCTGACTTCTTAAGAGTCAGCTCACTAGGAGTATGTTGCCATTTTACTTCATTTATTTCAGAATTAGATAACTGGACTTTCTATGATGTGGTTTATTTATGAAAACTAATGATCTGTACCCACATCCAAAGAAAGAAAATCTTCTCAATGGAGACATGCAGATTTTTAAAGGTGTGCAAAAATCATGAGCGGTTTTGCTCTGTTGAACAGCCTTTGCCCCATCCGTCTTTTTGCTTTGATCAGCAAGATTTACTCTTCTTCAGTGATGGATTTGAAAAGTGCAACATAATAAAAATTGTCACAGTTTTATATCCAAAATGATAAAAATATAGCATGTGATCGCTAAACACATTCTATGAAATGAATTTTCTTATGTAGTCTCTATTTTTAAAACAATTTTAGAGAAATAGAAACTTTTTATTGTTGATTAAATATGAATACTAGTTAAGTGATAAAAATCAAACCAGAATTATTTGAAAGATAGCAAAGGAAGCAATACTCTTACAGTACTAAATTAGAAGTATTTATTGCATAAATACTGTGTGTTGTAGGTCTTTTCTGTAGACATAAAACTGCCTGCTGTAGATAGCTGTGCAAAGTAGACAAAATTAATACCTTCACTGTAGTTCCATAAAAAAAACAGTATAATTTTACTGTTTGCCATATTTAAAATGTTCCCTCTCTGGAAAATTCAATCCTTAAGGACATTAAAAATAATAAAGTTGAAGTTTCTGTATACCTAATAACATAAAATTAAGATATAGGCTTTTCTAGTGAATATATTAAGCCTGTAAAATTCATTGTTCAGGATGAAGTTGGGAGATGTGAAGTGGAAAAGATTATAAGGATATTAAAAGCTTATAATTATATTGAGGCTTTCCAGAGTCATATCACCTAATATCATACCTATTTCAGATATCAAAGTAAATGTGAATTGGATTAAGACAAAAATGTATGAGGACTTATTTTGCCAGAGTGCCCTTCTGATTTTGAGTGCTGATGGGTAAGGATTTGTCTGTGAGCATTTTCTATTGCTCTTCAAAGGAGATGAGATATTGAATTAAACAGAGTAGGTAATTGTCCTAGCTTTGGCTGGGACCATTTTCATCCTAGCACCTGGTACAATGCTATGATTTGGATTTAATGTGAGAATAATGTTAATAACAGACTGATGTTTTAGTTGTTGCTGAGTAGTGCTTACCCTTAGACCTTTCCAGTTCCCCAAGCTCTGCCGGAGGAGATGTGCACAAGAATCCAGGAGGGAGCATGGCCAGGACAGCTGACCCCAACTGGCCAAAGGGATATTTCACACCACGGATTGTCATGCTCAGCATATAAACAAAGCACTTTATTGGAGGCTGCTGATCACTGCTTGGGGATAGGCTGGTATCACTTGTTTCTCTTGGCTGGTATTCCTCTCTCCTCTCCTTCTTCTCCTTCTTCTCCTTCTTCTCCTTCTCCTTCTTCTTCTTCTTCTTCTCCTTCTTCTCCTTCTTCTTCTTCTTCTCCTTCTTCTCCTTCTTCTTCTTCTTCTTCTCCTTCTTCTTCTTCTTCTCCTTCTCCTTCTTCTCCTTCTCCTTCTCCTTCTCCTTCTCCTTCTCCTTCTCCTTCTCCTTCTCCTTCTCCTTCTCCTTCTCCTTCTCTTCTCCTTCTCCTTCTCCTTCTCCTTCTCCTTCTCCTTCTCCTTCTTCTTTTCTTCTTCTTCTTTTCTTCTTCTTTAATATTCTTCTTCTTTATTCTTCCCTTCTTCTTCTTCTTCTTCTTCTTCTTCTTCTTCTTCTTCTTTTCTTCTTCTTCTTCTTTTCCTTCTTCTTCTTCTTCTTCTTCTTCTTCTTCTTCTTCTTCTTCTTCTTCTTCTTTCTTCTTCTTCTTCTTCTTCTTCTTCTTTATCTTCTTCTTCTTCTTCTTCTTCTTCTTCTTCTTCTTCTTCTTCTTTTCTTTCTTCTTCTTCTTCTTCTTCTTCTTCTTCTTCTTCATTCCTCTTTCTTCTTCTTCTTCTTCTTCTTCTTCTTCTTCTTCTTCTTCTTCTTCTTCCTATTATTATTGTTGTTATTATTATTATTATTATTATAAATATAATCATCAGCAGCATAATTTTCAATTATTACACTGTTGTTATTTCAAGCCATGCATTTTACCTTTTATTTCTAATTCCCCTCCCCACTGAGGGGAGGGTGACAGAGTGAGAGAGCAGTTGCATGATACTAAGTTGATGGCACAGGTTAAATGACAGCAGTAATGCAGCACAAAATTGTTTATTGAAGGTGGTTTAAATTTGAAACTAACAAATTAAATTATATGGTTAAGAGTTCTGGACAACTTCATGCCCTCAGATTATGCTAGTAACCTAGGCTGAAGCACCACCAGAATCCAGGTCATGTAGGTATTCCCACAGATTTATCAGATATGGAAAACTGGACTGGGGAAGAGATTCATATCAATTTTTTTTTAAAATAATATTTCAAAAAATATTATTGTCTCCAGAGAGAGAAATAAAGACATGACATTTCCTGGCATATATTGCAAAGGAGACAAGAAACCTGAAATACACTAAGAACTCTCTTGCATGTTAGAAGCATTTCTAGCTTACTCCACCAACTAAATCCATAATAAATTATTCATATTTAATACAATTATCTTAATGAAATCCACTAGCATTATCAGGCAAAAAGAGGTACACATTTTAGCCCTCTTAGCTACTAATGCTTAATTATCTGTTTATTAAATAAGCCATCTTTTATGGAATCCTCCCAATATTTAGACTTCACAATATTATTCAAATTCTTGGAAGGTTACTTTGGCTATTTTGATATTTTAGAACTAAATTTAGGATCTATCACTAAAAGCTTTATGTGAAAAAATGAGCAAGATAAGCATTGAGAGACTAATAAAGTTTATCATTTCTTACAGTACAATTTGGAGGAGAGATTTCCAAATAAAATTTAAACTGGTTTCTAGAAACGTGATAAAATAGGATATCAGGTATATCGTGTTTGGAAAGGTATTAAGGGCACATTCTACATTTCAATGTGTGTCAGTTCCAAGAAATTAGATGTCAGGTCTTCTAAATGTTCCTTTTTCGCTCTTCCCACTACATTGCAGTGCCTCTTGTGTATTACTAAGAACAGTTTTAATCAGTAGCTATATTTTTAACTAGGGATAAGCATAATCTGTCACTGTCATATGATGTGACATCTAAGAATATGTCCAAATATTACGTTTTTAACAAAGAAAAAGTATTATAACAAAGTGAAGAAAATGTCTGTGTAGCCTGATGAGTAAGAAGAATGCAAGCATGTCAGTGTCTGTTGTTAATGGGAAATAAAAGAATACTTTGACCTACCACTTGTGCCTATATTTAGCCATCTAGAGTTCCCATGCTACAGTCCTGCAAAAGTCTATAAATCAATTATCGACTTCAGGTGGTTACAGCCTGATCTAAGTTGGATCACCTAGGTCAGATCTATGACTGGCAAGATTTTTTAATTAATACATTGTTTCTCATGTCACAGTAAATAAACCAAAAAACAAGGGAATCTGATTTTAAAAACATAATAAAGAATATCTTTGGCTTTTCTGTCTAAAAGTGGAGAAGCTATATCCTAATAAAAGATTCAATGACACTTAAAATACCTTGTCTGCATGTACTTGAAACAAATTTCCTTATGTTTCTTGAGACTGTTATCCATTCTTTTTTTCAGCTCTGTCTCCTAAGCGAAATGAAAGTCAAAATAACCCAATTAGCTATTAACAGGATCAGCTTTGTAAGTGATTTCATTTTTTTAAGTCAACTAGTTATGACAATGTCAAGCATCACAAACAAAAGAAGACAGTAACGTTCTCCTTGGAAATCAGAAAAAGGAGCAAAACCCAGAATTCATTATCTTTCTCCTGGGGCATTCAGTGTTAATGTATCTGCCAATCATTTTAAAACTATGACCACTGTACAGTCTCCCTAGGCAAATTTTTAATTTATATGCAATTATATTACAGATGTACTTTCCATATCTTACATAAATAAGTTGCTAATATCTCCCAAGATTTTTAGCAAATTATAAAAAGACTCTTTTATTAATAATTCTGTTATAATTTAATGGTTCTACTTGTCATCAGGTCATAGTTTTTGCTGCATTCCCGTAGGGAACCAATGCTGTACAAATTCTAAGTAAATTAGTTGAAATGAAAACAAATTAACAGTGAATCATGCAAGCTGACCTTTACCTATTAGTTGTAATGCAAGATTATTATCTGTAAGTCAGTAAATACTGCAGGATAAATGATTCATTTAAGCTTTATTCACAGTAATGAGAAGTGAATTTTAATTCAGCAAAATATCCTTAGTGGATTTCATTGTATGAATATTATGAGTAGAAAGGAGTCATATGAAAGTCAAGGAGGGGAGGAGGAGAAAGGGTGGAAGGGATCCCAGACAGGGTGGAAGGGATCTAGGGCAGAACAAAACTGTTGGATTCAAGCTCACACAGGCCTTTATGGACTTTGGGGGACACAAATACACCTGCCCAAGCTTCTGTTTATCAGCAATCAGAAATAAAGACATAACATTTCCCGGCATATATTGCAGGATTATGAAGATCCATAGGTGTCATGATAAATAATAAAGAAAGAATAATAGTGCTAATATAATACCAAAAAGGTATTTTCTTCTAGGATTCAGGAGAGAGTGTAACTTTATACTGTCAGTAGAGAGGGCTGTTTTTCATACCAAATAACTCTGTTGTAGTAAAAATTAGTTTCTATGCCAGGTAAATTTTCTTCTGTACTCCTTGATGTGCTGTTGTATTCTATTACCCTGGCAATTTTGAGTAAACTTAGGATATTCCAGAGACAACTGATCTATTGTTCAAACACACTTAAGGTTCCCTTTTCAGTGATTTTTTGATTACAAGGCATTTCTCAAAATGTGGTAGGGCAGAGTTCTTAAAAAAGAAATCAAAAAATTATTTATCTAATTTTTCTAGTCTGTGCATTTCTTCTGCCAGTATAGTCACAACTACCTAATCTCAGTCCATCCATTTTCACTGGGTTTGTTTTGATGGAAATTTTCATGATGTTTTTAATCTCCACCTGATTATGACTGTTTTATTTTTCATCTGCTTCTGTCTTTTTCAAATTTGATTCATACTCATATGCTCCAAAGATCTCGTAAGATCTCTTGCTCATTGTGTTACACAGCTATCAATAGTGCACACCATCATGGTAGTAGTACTGATTAACCTGATCATGTTTCCATGTCTAACTATTTTTAACTTTTCAGATCCCAAAGAAAACTTGCTGTGAAGAAGATGGCTATTTAAATTACCTTCTGCTTAATAATTGAGAAGTTTTGAGTTCATCCCATACCAAGACATGCACTTAGTTCCTCATGTGCTCTTTTAGTTGATGACAGTAGGTAGGCATTTCAATGTCAGAAGCTTTACCAAGGTCTCGTGTATGTCCTCATCACCTAACTTGGGTTATGCAGCCTTTTCAGGCATGCTTTTTGGACAGAGAAGTGCACTGTTTATTTATGCATGTTCATTCAGAAATATGCAGGTGACATCTACATGATGTACTCAAAAGGGTACCTTATAAAAGGTATTTGGAGAAGTATACATGAATGGCAGGCATTTAGTCACAAGAATGAGAGCTGACCTCTCAAAAACAGGAAGCACCTGTGCTTGTTCTGTCCTTTATGAAGTTTGCACTCAGAATAATTTGAACAGCCTGACAGTTGCCAATTCTTAATCCTGGGATTAATTAACAGAAAGCATTTCTAGTAGAAGAAACAGATCCAGCAATTTGATGTTTTACATGTCAGCTGTCAACTCTGCATATGGTATTGGCTATTTAACACTCATTATTAGTTTTCAGCTGCTACAATATAAAGAAAGAGATATAAAGGTCTGTCATAGTTCTGCCCTTGCCTCATTTAACTTTACCAAGTCATGGGAAAAAGTAATTGAAATTTTACTGTGTGGTATTTTTTATGTGCTGCAAGTAAGTGGAAAACATAATTCCATAGCTCCTGACACTCCATGAAAACCAAAAAGAATAGATTTTTCCAAAAACCTGAATATTTTCATGTTAGGCAGATTAAGTCACCACCTGATTCATGTCAGTCTGAAACACAGTGAGATATTTTCCAAGATTATTTAGCAAACTCTGAGAGATAAGACTTAGTTTTTCCTCCTCCGATTGTATTAATTTCTGTGTTATTTCTTTCCTCTAAAAAATCTGACCTCAATAGTATTGTTCCTGGATTTAATAATATCAAAAAAATGTAATACAAATAAAAATCCTTCATTAACAACTGATCTTTATCAACATACTTCAAGCTTGTCTGAAGTAATGTTGAATGACAGCAGGAAGATTTCAAGAATAAAACTGAAAACACTTGGGTTATAAAGCTGGTGTCAAGAGCCGTGAAATAGGGAATGGGACTTTATCCCTCTCCTTATTCCCATTTCTTGCTAGGAAAAAAATTATTTATCTTAGAAAATGATGAATGGTACCTACAGCATTGTTATGTCTTTAGTTATTGTGATTCATCTCTGAATGATGCAGTCTATACCTGCATGAGTTAAGCTAAAGTCATTATCATTAAACTAAATGTCCTTACTTTCTGAGCTCCCTACTTTCCAACTCACACGTCCATATATTCCCTTAACATCTATTTATTTAAATTGTAGAAGCCTAAGTAAAGACTGAACAAATAATTTCTCTCCCAGTTTTTTCAGAGAACCTGCAAGGATAAGATTTAATTAATTTAATGTGATTCTAAGCAGTCTTTTTCCACATGAATACCTAAACTGGCAAGATAGCTGGCTCAAATACTGGTGTATATCAGGGTGTATCAGGGTAGAGGGAGGGCTGGTGGATCCCTGCTCAATCTTTATAGGCTGGGCTCTGTGAGTTCCAGGAGTTGTCCACCGAGCAAGTGAGGACTGATGGACATAATCTGAGCTGAAATGGGTCCTTGGGCTATAGGTAGGAGTGGGTAAAAACCAAAAGTAATAGATAATTTCTTCTAAGAATTTTCATGTTTATACTACAAAGTATACAAGAAAATGACTACTGTCTCAATCAGAATTCATGTCTACAGGTATAAAACTACATTAGTAATCTTTTCTGCAATGATTGCAGTGACTCTGGGTACAGAGAAAATTGTCTCTTTCTTTTTGTCAATCTAAAGCTTTAATGAGTTTATGTCAGAAGACTGTAAATAAATGGCAGTCAATGAGGGGTTGTGAAAATAAAAAGGCAGTTTTATTGCAGCTTTCATTTTCTTTCAAACTTTATTCTTATTCCATATTTGTTATTTCATAGAATCTTAGAATGTGAAAGGACCTTCAAAGATCGTTTAGTTTTAACCCCTCTGGTGTGGACAGGGACATCTTTGGATGGCTGCATGCAGAGGGTAATGGTCAATAGTAGGAATCTCAATGGACATCAGAGACAAGTGGTGCTTTCAGCATATGTTAGAGTTGGAGTACCTTAGAAATCCTTTCCTACCCGGAACATAAAACAAACGTAATCCTTTATCTCATATCTGTTCTGGTTTGCCAGAACAAACTTCAAGGTCATTCTTGAAGGCTGAGATCCCAAAGTTCAACAACAATTAGGGAACTCAGTACAACACCTGGTACTTGGGAGATTTACCCATTCCTTCATACATGTACCTAGTGAACAAGTAGTTTATTCTTAAAGTCTCTGAATGTATGTTGGTATATCAAGAAATGTTGAGAAGAGCAGATTTGAATCAATGCATTGTAGGCAACTTCTGAGCTTCTTATGCCTAGAACTTAGGAAAATATAAATGAGGCTCTCTGTTGTCTGATGTGCAACAAGGAATAATCTCTTTTCAGTTTTTTATACCTTATACACTTGTTATCACTTGATACTGGGGAGCTACAGCAATAAAACATGATTGTAATGATATGGACAGCAGCTAATAACAGAGAATGTTATTTGTAGCTCAACTAGGATAGCAATTGCTGCATTTGGATACTCCTTCTAACATCTTTTAATAATTTTTAAAATAAATTTTAATAATACTGTTGTTATATATATGCTATATTTCTATATTATATATCTTTATTTTTTATATTTTATGATGCTATGATACATTTTTAATGATACTATACTCAGATATTTAATCTGAAATCCTAGTCCTGCTGGCTATCCACTGATGTACAGTCACAAAGAGCAGTACGGAGTGGAATATTTCAATATGGAGAGCAAAACTTGAGTGTAAGTGCTAAGCAGTACTTTTTTTAACCACTGTGGGAAGAAGTTTAGGGTGTATGCATTTGAGAAACCCTTGGGGACTGGTGCAACATTGGTGTGGGCTATGATGTAGAGTCAGATAAGCTCAGGAAAACCATTTTTGATGGGCTAAAGCTCTTTATTGCAGCGGAATTCTCAAAACTATTAACTAAAGAGAACCTAATTAAAGATGCATGCTGTTAATCTAAAATATGCCCAGCTCTTTTAGATGCTGCAATATGTCAGAGTGTGAACAAGCATGCTTTAAAGTGACGGGTTAAAAAATAATATTGAACTATTAGCCTTACATGCTCCAAGTTAAACTGTTTTATTCAACTGCCTAAATTCTTTATCCTACATCATTACACCATTTAAAAATGCATTTTACTTTATTTTTTCCTCCAGCATTTCCTCTTCAATTACTATGCTTGAACCATATGGTTCTGTCAGCAAGAGCAAAAAGAGTATGTTTAGTCCTTGCCTATTGCTGAGAATAAAGAATACCTTAGTTAAAACCAAATGTAAATAATTTCCATCAGAGGATAAGACAGTCCAACATATTCAAAATGTCTCTATCATGGTTTACAACTTATTGTGAAGGGTTTTAAGTGGAATCCAGGTCATTGATTCTTGCAATTTGCATCAGAAAATACAGAGACCTTAAAAAAAAAAAAAATCCTGTAAGCTAGAAGATCTTTTGCTTATTAAAAGGTTTGAATTACTGCTCTTGCATTTGGGACAAACACCATCCCCAGAGTAAAAGCAGCCCAAAAATGGTAGAAAGAGTGGGATTCTTCTGCTCTACACTTTAAGCTATTGTTTAAATATATTTATATTTACTTGTATTTATATTATATATATTATACAAATACATATTAAGCTGTAAAAAAACATTGTAATTGACACTCACTTCAGATGGTAAAGAGAAGAAAAGGCCTTGATAAATTGTACTCTCCAGGCTGGAGACAATCTGCTGGTTGATGTTAAGAATAATGTCCTGATATTCCCTCACTGAATAGGGAGAGTTGACTCATGTCCCTCATGGTCTTGGAGGTAAGTCATACATGATTAGAGTGGAAGGAGTGGTTCCGCTGTCCTGCTCTAAATTGTGGTGATGAAGCACTGGGCTGGGTGATGTGTTCCTGATCATTCCCCAACGACATGATTTACTACCCTTTTTTACAGCTCTTTTCACAGTCCAGTTTCTTCATCTTTATCATCAGCTACTCCTATTTACTCTTTCCCCAGGGATCTCAGTTTTGCTGACTTTTTACACCTTCTTGTTATTCATGATGTGGTTGCCCTGGAAAATTCTACCTTGTTCAGCAGTTCTGTAAGGTAATGCCTCTTTTTAAATGTAGTTTTTCATTTCTGCCATTTCTCATGTTGTTGTCATCTTAGTTTAGTATGGCTTGGCCAGCTGCATTTACTCATTTACATCTACTCCTTTGCTATCTCTTACACCTGTATTTTCTCTTGCTGTTCCCTTCTTAGTGCAGTTCAGGACTTTTTCTCTGAATATTCCAAAACAACTAACCCATAAACTCTGCTTCTTTATCTGGCCTTTAATCTGCCCTGGATAAATACTTGTCTGTAGAAGAGGGCATCAGAACTTAAAATACTTTTGTCACCAAAAAATGTTACTTACTGTTTTTTTATCAACTTTTGTTGCAAAGTAAGGGAAAAATATATTAAACAATGAGTCTAGAAGACCACGTCTATTATTGATGAGAACACGTGCGAGTTGCCACCCCAAAGTAATAACATTTTGTTTTCCTTTTATCTGTAGTCCTATTTTTAAGAAAGGGGATAAGTGTTGGCTGGTATATATTGAATGAGAGGGAGGGCTGACAGAGCAGAAATGGCATAGCCTGTGAGCAAATGGAATATAGTAATTAATTTATATTTCTACTTTAACTGACTGTTCTAGAGGTTACAAATAAGGTAACTTAAATGAGTGAGAGAAAAAGAGACAGGCATTTCATGTACATCTGCTGATAGTCATCAGTGAAAAGAAGTAAAAATTTACACAGACTTTTTTTAGGCAGTACTTTCATTAACGTCCAAGGCCCTCTGTAGGCCAGACAGGGCCAAATTAATCTTTGTTCCCTAGTCCTTGGCAGCATCTACTTCCAGATATTGGACAGAGCTTCAGATGACCAGTGGATCTTTCCACTGGTTCTGGAAGAGACATAATGACTTATAACCATTGAAATCCACCATCATGTGTTTGTAAAGGGTGCAAATCAGAGCAGAGACAGATCCATTGATTTTTCCTCTCACTTCCTTGTCAATGCCTTCTGCTTTGTAGTGCTTAACATTTTCTCATCAGTTCTTACAGATATCACCTGGACCAATTTTAGTCACTCCTGAGATGTAAGAGCTCCAAGCAAGTGCTTAGTTAAATAATTTATTTAGCACTTTCTTTCTATCATAGAAATATTGAATAACAAATTGAATAAAAAAGAGTAAAAAAAATGCTAATATTAGCTCATTGTGTAAGAATTTACTTATATTTTGATTTATGTTTTAGACAGTGAAGCTGTAATCTAAAAGTGTGTAGATGAAATACTACTATAATGACTTTGATACCATAAATAATGATTACTCATTTTATAAGCCCTTGAAGGAGCGCAGTTTTATTTCTAAACTGTATGAATGACCTGCCATCTTTACATATCAGATCATTAGTGGAGATTTATACAAATAATACGGTGATTTATTACGGTTCTCTAAGCTCTCTAGTTGTAGTTTATACCTTGATTTCAAGCATGAATGTTGTCAATGATTTTCTTGAAATAAATAATTAATCAGTAGAAACGAAAAGATTGACAAACTGAGTGCTGTACTCTGTACAAATTGATCTGGTAATGGTAGATCAGAAAAAAGTCTGTTAAAAATTCTTTTCGTAACAAGGCAATATTTACATTATGCGTAATAAATAATATGGATGTTACTCAATATACATGAAAATGACTGCATCAAACTAATGTTGAATTTGTTTTGTGCACTGTTAATTTAATGTTACTAGTAAATCCATACAATAGTTGTTCTGCACTTTAGATTGATTAATTTCTTCAGTCAGTTACAGAGATGCCTTAGGAGATTTCTGTTTGTACCACTTTTTAACATCTCTTTAACTTCTTTTTGCATGAGACAGTGAATGAAATGCAGTGCAATCCTATGTTACTTAAACAAGAATTCTATGAATATCGAATATTTGCACTGTCTGGAAAAAGACTGGATGATTGATTTGCTGATAAAAGGATTGTCATTGTAATACTGCAAAACTGGTCACTTACTTCAAGAAGAAGAATTTTGTATGTTTATGCCATCATAGAAAAAGTCTTAGTTCTGAATCTTTTACAATAACGTTACTGTAATAAAATTGCAATGCTTTATAGTTTTGGGTCATTCTCTAAGTAAGGGAAACATTCCATGGATTTTATTTCTTTTTGTTCAAATATTTTCATACTTACTCCTCTTGTAGACTGGCAAGTCTTTAACACAGTGTCACAAATAAACTCATTGAAAATGGAGCATCACTTCGTGCTAGTAGTCAGAGAAAGTATTTATAGTTCTTTGTTGCTTTGATCTGCTGAATTCTTTGATGCCCTTTCCTGGGATGCTGCAGTTTCTAGTTAAAGCAACTTGGAGCATGCACTTCCAGGTGTCACATCCCTACCTTCGCTTCAATACACAGAATGACTGAGGGAGCCAAAACATCTCCATAAGAATACGTCACATTTCAGATATATAATGGCCCTCTTCCTGGTCAGGCTTAAATTCCTTTCTTAAGATTGTGAACAAAATTTTTTATGATTCTGAGAGATGAGCTTGAACAACACACATATTTTCGTAGCCCTAGGAAAAGGAAAAAACCTCATTTCATTTAGCAGTTTTGAGAATGCTGTACAAATCTTTTCTATGCACTGAGGGCCTGCTCTATGACTTAGTATTGCTTGTCTCCAAAATAAGCACCATTTTGACTAGGCCAAGTGGCACTATTGGATAAAATATCAATTTTAAAAATGCTTCTATTGGGAAATCTCTCCTTCTTTTCTAACCTCCCAGAGCAGTTTTTTCCTTGGCCTAATTTTCAACTCATCCTGACATTTACAGATTTTTCTAGGACTGTTACTTTGCACTCAGCCATTTCGTAGCTGCTGAATGAAGAAATATTGAAGGATAGGTCATTCTGCATAGCTGTCAGTAAGGAGCATTTTAAGATAATGTTGGATACTTTTCTTTTCTCTTTCCAGTCACTAATTTAATCAACATACCTACTATAGAAAAATAATGTGGAAAGTACAATGGGACATGGTACAATATCTCAGTGCTCTTAAAACCCCTTTATGTTGTTTCATAGCATTGTAATTTTTTCATAATTTGTAATTACTACTTTCTTAGCACCTACTGTACATTGCCTAATACAATGACTAAAAATCCATCTTAGAGTCTCCTAATAATATCTAAATTTATTTGCAATCTGTGTCTGAATAATTAAAATGAAAATATTGCCTGGTCTGCTTTTTTGACCAATATTTGCATGTGGAAAATACCAGTAATACAAAAAACAAGTTGGATTTCAGTATTTCATTTTCTGTTATGTTGCTAGTTGTAACATTATTAATAGCACTCAAGTTACTTCAAAAAATATTTTATTATTTTTCCAGGAAGGTAAAAATCATACATCTATATACAATCAGTAATAGAAAAGTTCCTTGCACCCACATTTAACTGCTGAGCATGCAGAATTGTGTGCTTGACAAGCCCAGCTCCTGCCTCAGCATCTGTGTAATTCTTCATTTTAATTAGATCTCTTGGCAAAGATGCAGACCAAAGGCTCATAACTCTCCTTTGACTGTTTTAGATGAATCAGCCTTGCTGTGATACAGTGCACACCTACATGCTCACATGCTTCTTAGGAGTCCTCACAGGATAGCAAGAATTAAATTTAAAAAGTCACACGGGCACCTTGTGCAATGGGAACAATGGAAAGTTTGGCATTTTCACACTTATTTCCAGAGTGATATTTCACTCTTACTTCTTCTCAGTATTCCAAGTATTTAACTAGGGATTTCTTGCAGAAACTTAATATGATCCTATGAAAAGGATTAGCCATATATACAATGCATATTTATGAGTTTAATAAAAAACAAAATCATAAAATCCTTTTCTAAATATCAATAGAGGTCGAAGCTGGCTCAGGGTGACACAGGGTCATGCATTTTAAGTGAGCATGAAAATATGTATGAAAGTTTAATTTTGTCAGAATTTGTAGATATTTATATCAACTTTATTAACATTTTGGGGATTTATGATTTTGTATTTGATAACCATTTCTAAATCCAAAAATGGTACATTACTATTACAACAGTCCATCCAGTTTTAGAGAAGAAAGTCCTAAACTGTAATTTAAGAGGTCAGTGTAAGTTTATTAATTAGTTCTAGCAATTTTCTACTAGGCAGGAGCTACAAGTTTTCTTTGTGAAGAATTTGATGAACTGTGGTGCATCATCATAAAATGAACATTGCTCAATATCTGTACTGGGCTGAGACAGGATTTGTTCTTTGCCTTCTTAATGTGTAGTTAATTGTATCATGATGCATTCAGTTCTTCCTATACTATTGGCCATTAAACTATGCATAAGAAAATGTTTTTTGAAAACATACCGACATGGACTTTTTTTTTAAATATGCCAGTCTATTCAAGTTTTAATAACTACAGAAATTCAGGAAGAGTATGTATAAAAAACTTTTTTGACTGAATTAGATTTCAGCTTTGCAGAGTACGTGAGATTTATGCTTCAGGAGTGTTTACAAATAGAACAACATACTTTAGTTTCTTCTGATGCAATTTCAATTTGTCATCATAGTACAGCCTGAGCTCTCCTTACTGACCAAATCCTTTTTGTTTCTCTTTTATTATGGAAAGACCTTGATCTCCAGTTGATAAAAGTAATAGAGACTATAATGGGTCAAATCAAAGGTCAACCTATTCCAACATGTGCTAGTAATAAAGCACTCAGAAAAGCAAATACGAGAAGTGCAATACTGCAGTCCCCAAGATACTCACTTCACTTCCTGTAATTTAATGTTCTGCAGCTTTTTGGGCCACAGAGGGATTGGTGGTAGTTAATAACCATCAGTGGGGTGTTTCTGACACAAATTTACTGTGTTCTTTTTGATCTTGTGTAATCATTTGGCCTTTGCAGAGTTCTGTGGTAAAGAAATTCCAACTTAGCTACATAGGAAGAAGTTTGTGTTTTGTCTGTAACATGCTAGTTCTAGTGGAGCTCCTTATTCTGTACTGCACAAGACAATAAACAGCTGAGGCTGATTTCTTCAAACTCGTTCTGTTTCTAAAAACTGTTACCAGTGATGCCTTCCATCATCTCTTCTGCAGACTGAAGACCATTCATCCCTACAGTTACAGATGTCCTTCCTGCTCTTCTTTGTACCTTTTCCATTAACGATTTGTCTAGTTTCTTTTATATTTTTAGTCATCCTCAGCATTTGACTCATCCATTACTGTGTACATCATTGCAGTAAAGCTTTTTCATATTTTTCCCATTTATTTTTTATTAATTGTAGCTGTCATTAGATTATTTGTGTGACAACACAACTCTTTATAGTGACCCCTCATTTATACTGTGCTGAATATCTTAGAGTCATCAGATATGGTCAGTTAATATTTTAATTGTTTCTTAGATCAGCTAAAAACATCTTGTTTAAAAAAAAAAAAAAGGAGGAATTAAGGTCTATTTGGGCAGTTTCTCCATGACACAGGTTGTGCTGAGACTCAGTAACCAATGTTTCAGGAACTGTATTTTTCCTCTCTTCTTGTGAGTTGTTTTATTGTATCAGAAGCACAGAGTAATTCCTCTATTTAACTTCAAAATCAAAGCCCTTTTAACTGAGCAAGGTGTGAATAAGCACCTATTTGTTCAGCTGGTCTGGACATCATCTGCACTAATCACCATGTCTGGGCACAGTAAAGACACCTGCCCACAGAAGCTGGAGTATCTCACCAGAACTTCCTGCTCATCCTGTAGGACTGGAGAGATCAGTTCCTGGAAAGCTTTTTACACACCACTGCACACTGGCTGGTACAGGTCCAAAATTTCCTGTTAGTGTAAAGGTGAGCAAATCATGAGGACACCTGGTTGCAAGGGAAATGCAGAGTTCCACCTAATTAAACTTACCAGTTCCATCTCACCAACCCCAGAAGGCCAACTGTACTGTAATTTCAAACCTGTAAACCAGTTTGGAGGGTACTTCAACATGATTTAGCATGAAAGATGCTCTGCTAAAGGCAGTAACGCTATCATTTTTTAATGCCTGCCCTGAATTATATTAAACAAGCTCTGGAAGGAATGATTAAGGGGCTGAGAATGTGGGAAAAATAAGACTATAAGTAATGAGACATGTGATGTATAGATCAGCTCTGGGTCGAGGGAAAATTGTATCACCTGGAATTCAAATGTGAAAATTAGACTCTATCTTTTGTTGACATAGAAGCAATCAGTAAATGTGAAATACCAAGTGATCCTATACTTCATATATTCTCTTTATAATTTCTCATTTCTTATTGTCAGTTTCTCAAAATTTTCTTTCCACATTTAATACATCATTGTTTTCTTTCGCTTTTTCTGATGACACCTTTTATTTTCCCTCATCTTGAAAATGCCTTGCTTCAAAATGTTATTGTCATTACCTGCCCCATGAACATTTTTATGCCTCAAATAAATGACTGTGCAAGGTTAAGTAATAAAAATACATTCTATTTCCGTGTATTTATGATATTTCCTCTCACTGATAATCTGTCTTGTCAATTAAATTTAAGTATTTGAACAGCTCATAGCAATTTTATCTACTCATCTGGGTTGCTGGTAGAACAGTGGCAAAAAATTACTTCTAAATTTCAGGGGAAAAGTGTTCTAAGAATTTTAGTATATAGCAGTTTTCTTTTTAGTTAGCATACACAAAGCTCTAGTGTGCCTTTTCATACGATGCTACAACACACTTACAATATCTCTGTACATGAAAACTTGCTGGGCTGAGAAGGATCTTAAAGGGGATTGAAAACTCTGTCATAGCTAGCCTTGTGCAGTGGCAGAATGTCTGCTGCTGTACCAGTAATTGCCCAAAGACAGTTATATCTTTCCCCCTTTTCACAGACTAAAAATAGAGCAGTACCCCATCCCAAAATGATTAGTCTAGAGGCTAGAGATCTTATCTCTGCCTGAGAGGCAGAAAGTTTGCAAATACTTGAGTGGAATACCACTGGCTGAAATTTTGGCTTAACTGAATCAGTAATTCTTTTATTGGGACCAGAAATTCCCCTGCAATTACCAGCTCAAATAATCTTAGGAAATGACCCATTCTTGCTGATACCATTGTTCTTCTGTTCCATCAAAGGTCATTTTGTTTATCCTTTACCTTTAGCAACAAATCTTCAGTACAGTTTAGCTCTTCAGTCTTTACAACCTCCCATGTTTTCCTCTCAAGCTCACATTTTACTGCATTTTACAAAAAAAGAAAATTTGTCATCTTTTTACTTAATATTTTCCCACTTTATTTGCAATATAAACAAAGTGAGTCAAAATCATTTTCCTACATAAAAGTGCTAGGTATCTACCTGGGGAGGGAGTGACTTGACCTGCATTTCTTTTGTTGAGTGTTGACATGCTACCTTCTGTAGATTAGCACTTCATTTTGTATTCAATATGTCAATGATTCTTGGCATATTTTTTCTTTTATTTCCAGATACAGATCTAAAAGACTGTTTTAAATCCAAAAGCAGGTGAAAATTAAAGCAAAATATTGTCATGTTAGTCAACTCTAGTTGATTCTGCATCACTAAAATCAATAGGAATGTGGTTATTACTTACACAATAACAGAATTTGCCCTTGGCACTAATGTCTAACCTCTGCTCTTTTTGTATTTTATTATAACATGTATTCAAAATCAAATCAGTACCCTGAATTTCTTTTTCAAACAAGATGATATTAAATTAGGTTTGTTGAAATAACAAAGGTCAAGACACAGGTTTATACTATGAAATAGGAGAGAGCTTTGAAAACACAAAAGCTTGCGTTTTAATATGAAGTTTAGGCTCAGCTTCTCATACCAAATTTTCAACAAGTTTTTGTAGCAGAGAAAGTCAGCTTAGTTGTTTATTTACAGAAACTTCAAGTGCATCATCTGGTATTTTTAATCTCCATAGTATTACAAACTTTGCTCTGGGCATCAAGCAATACTTCATGTTTGTTTTGGTTTTTTTTAGATAACAGTTATTTTTTCAGAAGAGCCTCCCCTCCTCACTTTCACAGGCAACTTTTTAATGTGAAATTCACCATTACTTACTCAATAAAGGATATTTTAGGCTCAAACCCCCGTAAAATATATTTTAACAATAAGTATGAATAATAAAAACACTAAGATCTGACATATTTTTTTAAATGTCAGTGAACATATTCTTCCTTTAGCTAGCAGAAAAGAACAACCTAAAGCAGAAACAGGCAGAAATACTGAGCATATATCTCAACTGCATAGTGTCTGTGAACTGAATGTCATAAATTAATATGGCATTGCTTTCAGTGCTTTCTGATCCCCATTGTGGGGGAGTGTCCCTTCTATGTCGATTGCTGGTTACCAGTTCACAAACTTGCTTGTGCAATGCATTGAAGGAAGATCCCATGACTTCTTGAACAGGTACAAACAGATTCTTTTTATATTCTTCTTTTCAGAATCATGATGTTAGTCTTCCAGTTTCCATTCTACCAGCATCAAGATTTAAAGAAAGGAAGAAAAACCTGTGTTATGACAGACCCAACATCAACAACATGATTAGTAGGCCCAATGACAAACATAGCTGTTTCTGTGTTAGTTCATTTTATGAGGTTTCTTCTTCTACTTATATAGCTAATAAGAAAACAAGGTCCTTGCACAACCTGATGACCAAAATCCAATTGATATGAGAAGACCTTCCATTAAGCATAGCTTCCACTGATGAAAACCTTGTTGTGAACATAAGTGTAATTTTTTGCAATCATAGACCCACTTTTCTTGGTGCGTGGAAACAGTCTTGCCATGTGTTTCAGAATCATGTTGAGCAGAATGTAAATAGAGGGAAGGCTCCATCATTCTTGGCTCACATCATGAATTTATGCTTATATCTTGTAAATTATACTGCCATTATGCTCTAGTTCTTTTAGCCCAGTGATTCTATTTTCCAAATAAAATCATCCCTTAATACAAAGATAAGCTTTGAATAAAACTATATACAAACTCTTTTGGAAGGTTTACTTGCAACAAGAACTATTTTGGAGAACTGAGATAAAAGTTAGAGGTAGGGGTATTACAGGACTGTGTAAAGTGATGTAACAGTCATTTTCTTGATATTTTGTTGCTAAAAAGGAAAGCTGGAAATTTATTCTAAACTTAGCTATATGAGTCTAATTACTTAGTTTTCTTAACTTAAATATTTTACCTCATCATAACATAATGCTATAATATTTCTTAGATAATGCCCTCTTTGTCTGTAACCCCAAAGGTATTTCAGAAATAACTTCTGTTGTATTTTCACATACCAGGCTGCCACCAATAAGTATTTTTCTCACGTCTAGAAGCATACTATTTAATCCACTCCTGTTCATTTACCCAGTTTTCCTGCTTAATCCTGCCAACCAGCCTTCACAATATATTTGCTGTCTTGCTATCATGTTCTGACACTTTATCTGCTTCAAATTCTTACATGCATTCCTAAATTTCCATACTGTATCAGACTGTTATCACACTGACATGGCACATGGCACTTGAAGACATTTAACAAGGGTATATTTTTATTTAAGTATGTTTGAAATTCTGTATGTGTTGCAATCTTTATGTTTGAATGCAGAACAAGATTTCTGAAGACGATTTATGAAATTCAATTATAAATTGATGTGGTGGAAAGTAGTACAAGATCCAGGTAATATAACCCTTACTTAACCTGCAAGTTTGGAAACCCCATCAAACAGTCTGCTGGCCATCCAGAAGTGCAGCCTGCCTCTGCAGGTGCCTAACTTTGCTACCTAGAGAGTTCTGAGTCTGACAGAACTTTCACATTTTCCACGTATTTTCAGAGTGGACAAGATTGTTTGCATTCTTATGACAAGCTCTTTCCATGGATCTTGCAATTCATACAGAGAAAAATCTGACTCTTCCCAAGTACCCAAGGAATTCTTTGCCAATTATTTATAGTCAGGACTGCATTTAGGACATATATTTTTTCTCTCTATTAACTATACCTAGAAACTTCTGAGGGTATTTTCCATAACTGACTTGTCGCAGTCCCCAGTCTTAGTATTTAACATTTTAAAATGAATAAAGATTTGGCTTTAAAATGCCAAATTTTAATTCTCAAGTAAAATAAATTTCACCCAAATGAATATTACTTTTAATATGGATGCCTCAGCGTAAATTTTTCATCCTGTCCTCTAGTGGAAACTATCAACTTTTATTCTAAAACAGAGCAGTAAAAGAGATATAGCTGAAATCCTGGTTTGATGTTCTCATGCTAGTCAGCTAAATAGTCCACCCTTGTTCCTTGTTTCTCATGTTCCTCCCTGTTCATTGCTAGCTTTTGTTGAGCTTTACACAACAGTCACCCCCAAGCCCTTCTCCTGCAGGACTGATCTCATTCTGCGTCCGCCCTCTAGCTATGCCTGGGATTGCCACTGTCCAGGTATAGGACTCTTCATGAGTTTCATTCCTTCATTATTTTGCATTGTCCCACTGAACACGACCCTCCAGTCTCCAGTATCCCAGACCTCAAGTACTTGACCTTCCTGGTCAGAAATCCTCAGTTTTCCTGCGGTTTCTTGATAGCCCATCAGTAATTTAATGTGACTGATGAGGTTTCGATTTTGTCCTGGTCTTATGTTTGTCTGTCAGGTCTATGTGTCTGTGTTGGTTTGTTTCTCATGCCCTTTATTATCTGCATTTGCATAGAGAAAGTCCTCT
The DNA here is from genome assembly GCA_034509425.1 of Eopsaltria australis. Taxonomy (NCBI): domain Eukaryota; kingdom Metazoa; phylum Chordata; class Aves; order Passeriformes; family Petroicidae; genus Eopsaltria; species Eopsaltria australis. The sequence continues at coordinate 29,840 of JAVTVJ010000929.1, forward strand.
ATCAAATAATCTTAGAAAAGGAAATACAGATTTTGCACACCCTTACAAAATCACAGAATAGCCTGAGTTGAAAGGGATCCAGAAGGATCATCTGGGCCATCTCTAAAGTGAATGGCCCTTAAGGGGATTGGGCCCTTGACCACCATGCTCTAACCAAATGAGCTAATCTCAGGGTCAGGTCCTACTGGGGGAACTCAAATAGAGTGACTGTAGTGAAAAACCTGAAAAAAAAGAAATACTGAACTACTTGATCTGGTGTTGTTTGATTGCAGGTACACTCCTCAATTAGTAATGCAGTAACAATACAAGCAAACACTGCAATTATCCAAAGTAATGTAGATATTTGCATTGCTGTTTTTTGTTTAAATATAGCTCAGTGTTAGCCAGTAAACTGAGCTATTTTTGTAGCAATTCAGAAACAGGTAGTTCTACCTCCAAGGCTTCTGTAAGCCACAAAGGCAATATATTCAACACATGGGGTTTGCAACACCCTCATTTTCCCCCTAAGGCAAACTCTGTCAAAGTTGTTGGTCTAAGATATGGGTCAGTTAACAAGCTTGTATCTGAAGACTGCAGAGCAAAATGGGGTTCAGAAAGAATCAATATTTCTTCTAGATAAAAGAAGTCAAGGCCAAGTCATACATTAAAGCAAACAATTTAAGTATAAATATCAATGTACTGCCTGACAGGATGCCAATAAATGTGCTTTAAAAACAAAGGTATACAGCCTGGTCATATAATTAGGAATAAAGTGCCAATAAACTAAAGGCACTTCTTAAAAGCACTGAATATATCTTAAAGCAGCAATTGACAAAAGCACTAGGGAGAAACAGAAGAGCAGGCAGAAACCACTTAACTTCAGCTGAAGATCAAACTTTGCAGGGAGCTTACAGAATCCCACAGGGTTAGTTGCAAAGCCTTGTTATCTCCAAATCAGGTATAGATCAATACTAGCAACATTTGCAAGATTGAAACAGGTCACACTTAGGAAAGGAGATGGTATCATTTTAATGAGGAAATAAAAGATCACAACCAGGATCCTTACAAAGGAGACAGAGAAAAGTCATTCTCTGTATAGCAGATTTAATGTTTGTCTCCTAATGAATGCTGTAAGTGTAAGACAGAGCTTTTGTTTCCCCTGGAACTAAAAGATTATGGAGTTTTTAGGCATTCAGGTTTTCTTTGAGATTTAAAGATGAGAAAGATTCAGTGAATTCTAGCAATACTTGGTCCTAGTGTATCTATATGAAATGAAAACCATATATGTACAGCTATCAGGGCAGAAGAAGAACAAAATCTCCCTATAACTGATTGTCTGACTTTGTAGGTCTGATTGTCATGCACCTTTTCTTACTGAGGAATGAAGGGAAAAAGTCCTAGTACAGAGCAAATCAAGGCAGAACAGCCTGCTGCTGATCTCAGCAGAAGGCAGATGAGTCATTTGAGACAAATATATCCACTACTGCTCATTCACAAAGTATCCTGCAGTGGTGGAGTTGCTTTTAGGACATAAAGAGAATTCTATGAATCAATGAGTAAAAGAAATTATTTTTCAAGTGAAAGGGGTTATTTAAAAAGTTCAAAGGTCCCCTAGCATGCCCTAATGTTTAATTACTTTGACAATGCAAACACAACTGGTTCTGGTTTACCGTAGCTGTGGGGGATTCATCACCAGTACTGATGATGACAGGGATCAAACCAATAAGGTAACAGATTTAGTTCCAAAGGGATCCATCCAATTAGTGCTCAAATACACTGAAGTGATCACATGAGAGCTTTCGATAATGCCTTGGGTTTTTTCAATAAATTTTTCTGAACTGTCAGGTTGCAGGTAAGCTTATTCATCAGAAAACTGAAGTCTAAGCAGAGGCCGAAGTGTTATGGAGACCTTTTGGACTGATGTTATATTCTTGGACTCTCTTTTTTACCTTTAAGGAAAATGAAATTCAAAAATGAGTATACAAATGTTAAGTGAAAATTATAGATCCATGCCCAATATATGAGGTTAAATAATATCTGAATTACAAGGACTCCTATCACTTCTCCACCTCTTCCCTTTTGCAAAGTATAGAGAAAGATTCATTACAATCTCTTTGGGTTAGAACTGAAGATGCTGAAAGCACTTTTGTCTCTTAAAATTTCAGCTATCACAGGAAGAGCTGCTCATTGATTGTAAACAAAAGAATGTCTGGCTCATCTGAGCTCAGGAGCACAGACAGTCAGATGGACACTCAGCTACATTTGCATAGAACCACTCTGGGATTCTGTGGTCTCCAAGTGAGTCAAAAGCCTGTGACACAATGTCATTTCCATAATGCCTCTATTGTCCCTACATTCTGGAACTGACCTCTTTTCCAATCTTCAAATTATGTTCAGAGGAAGAATTAATATTATTGCTTATAATAATTTTCTTTTCAGGATAGTCCAGTGATTAAAAGCAGGGTATAACTCCATAATGTTTCAGTACTTTTCCTCACCGTACAAAAACTACTGTGCATCTTTGGACTTATTTCTTTGAATCCAAGATACAAATAAAGACATTTAACTTTCTTCAGGAAATATTTGACAATTGTTAATGGTGGTGTAGCAGGAAAGACTGCAAATTATGCCAAAACAGCGTATTTCTTTCTGCTTGAAATTAATTTAACAGTTATAACACATTCCAAGTTTCATCATTAAAGTTGTCTCTGACAAAAATTATTTCTTTGCATATGAAGATTAATTTAATTTATGCTTAAAAATGAAAAATTCATTGAAAAAACAATCGGATTGATTTTAATCATATAGTAGATGCATGAAATTTCTTGCAGAAAGATAACGAAAAATATTTCTCCATATTTTTGTGTAAAAGGGGAGAGGAAAACAAGTAACATACATAGAAGAAAAAATTTTTTAAATTACCCAGAAAACAACAGAGCTTTCACATTTTTCAGTTTTACATATAAAGATGTATGTGTCAAAAACAAACAGAACATTCTGTTTAATTATCTGGATACATGTCTGTTCTAGTTGCCAAATTTGTGAAACAGATTTCTCTCCTCTGGAAATCAGAAATCCTTAGATTCTAGAAAAGAAAAGGATTTGTATGTGTATGATTTATCTCAAGTATATTCTGAGGAAGGAAACTGGCACAAGACAAGGTTTTTTATATTTTTTTCCCATAGGTATAGAAAACCATAATGAACAGTGTGGTTAAATAAGACAAAAAATATATCAGGCAATCACAGGGAAAGTTATAGTGTACAGTGTGTGGTCTCTCTCAACTTTATAGTGCAAAACAAGACATGGATTTCTCTATACAACCAAGGCTTCGGGATGGTTACCATCACACTTTGTTTGGAATTTGGAAGAATGGACCCTGCCATGGACCTATTTGGAAGAATAAGGATCCTTGCTCTCTATGAGCTGATAAAACCAGTAAAGCTTCAGATCCTGGGGAGTACAGCTCCATTTTTTTATGTTTGGTCTTCCTTTCTTCTGTCTTTAAAAAAGACCCCAAACCAAACAAAACTGCAAAATCCTATGCAACACATATGGTAAGGTAGATGTTAATTTCAGGCTAAGCTTTTAAACTTCAAGCAGTGCCAGAGATAACAGTATTCCTACCAATAATGTTAGGAATAAAAATGATCTTATGTTTAAAAAATTTTTAATGCTTTTGGGACAGAGCTCAATTTCAGATTTCATTTAAAGCCTAGAGTAACTTATGGATTTGATTCATATAATTTAATTTTAGCTTGTCTTAAAGTTACATATCCCATACAAACTAGAGAGCATCTTGGCTCTGGCCCCAGTTCAAGAGATGGATAGCTTAATGTGGAGCATGATTCATACCGTCTTAACATAGTCACTTTTCACTGACTTGATGAATGTGAAAGGTTTAAAATGAAAAATTAATTTTAAAATAGGTATAGTTCAGCTTGTTTTTGGTTAGAATCTCCCCCTCTATCATTTATTTTCCAAAATCAAGTTTTTGAAACATTGCCTGTCCCTTGAGGAAAGAGTAGTGGGACCAATAATACCTGAAGGATCTAAAGGATGATGAGATACTTGTTTCTAAAATAAATATTTGATTTTACTTGTGTTCTGCTCAGATCCAATAATTTCCCAGATAATGTATTAGCTCAGTTGGTTAGAGCATGGTGCTAATAACACCAAGGTTGTGTGTTTGATCTACATATGGGCCATTCACTTGAGATGGACTCAATCTTTGTGGGTCCTTTCCAACTCAGAATATTCTGTGATTCTGTATGGTTGTTTCTAAATACTGTGATTTCTTTAAGGGTAAAGTATTACAAGAGTTCAAAAATAATTCCTTTGCAAGCCCATCAGTTCTTTTATACCTTGAACCATCTCAGTCCTCTGTGTACCTTCGTGTTGCATGCTACAGATCTATAATGCCATGGATCCTACAATTCGCCTTCATCTGGGGAGTAGCTTTTTTTTTCTCTGATTCTCTTTCTTTTCCCCAGGATGCCTAATCACCCAGGCACATCTCAAAAGAATCCATGGAATGTAGAAGGGCACACACTCCACTATGGCTAATAAAAAGTCTCAAAGTGTTGCAGCAGCCTGAGACTGAAATTTCATAGGATAGTGCTGTGGTAGTTATAGTGGCTGTGCTCCTATAACTTGAAATTTTGCCATCATATTCCATTTCTTATGAGGACAAGAATAGTGAGTTCCACAGATACAGATCATGACTGTTTCTAGTGGTCTGGGAGTGTTCTTGTGGATTTTGTTTGAAAGGCAACTTTAGGTCCCACCATGGATAACCAAACTTTAAAGATAACCAAACTTCCAATTTGACGATTTTCATCCTCTGATAGTTAAAAAGCTTTAGATAAAAAAAAATCTCTAGAAAGGAAAACTATATTGATAAAAATTGCACAGTGAATGAACTCTTCTTATGTAAGAATGTATTCTTACATAGAGTTACAGCTTCTGGAATATATAAATTTCTGAAATTAAATTTTTTCTCAGTATTATGCATTTGGCTGCAGTGCTTGGATGTTGTTGCACTATGTCAACAATTCTAGGAAAACTTAAAGCATTTTCCTGTTGTTTAAATTTTGGAGTACCAGAAGAAAGTGTTGTTGACATTTTTGCTGACAATTTCTGCATGGTTATAAAGCTTAATAGGTGTTGTATTGAAGAGAGTTTTATCATCAGGCATAAAAGAGATAGAGAGAGACTGAGTGCAGGAGTGTGAACATCCATGCTGTACAAATGGTATTAATTTCTTGCCTCTATCACCCACAATATGCTTTGTGATAGTGCTGCAGCTGTAATAAGAAAAGTGGATGTTCTCAAATTGTGTTCCTTTTAGCTTCTACCCTTTATAAGGTCGCAATATGTAGGGAATTAAAGACTCAGCACAGAATATAACTTATTCTGGAACAGCTTTAAATTTCTGGAAATTCAGTCGCTCTGTAGCCTGTTTCTAGCACAAAAGCTGCAAAAAAAATCTTTATTTTTATTCTTTTGTCATTTTCCTGCAGAGCAGAATATGCCTTTGAGTTGTAATTCTGCCTGTCTTGATTCTGAAAATTGTGAAGATTTGCTGCTTCTTCAGTTAACTTCATACAGCAGAGTTACCAATCAGCATCTCCACATGTCCCATCAACACGTCCCCTTTACTCAGGACACTTCATAGGTATAAACTTTCAACGAACAATGATGTGAAAGCCCAAAATCATCTACATTGCATGCTTTCTGTTAGCTAAGGCCCAGCCTCTCAGCAAACAAAAATTATTGATGATATCATTCTCCTTTGACTAAGCTTATATGCTTAGATTCAGGGTTTTTTTACTAGTTGTGAATCTTGGACTTTTAACTTTTCAGGAAAATGTCAGTGTCACAGAGATTGTACTATGGTTAGTGTAATTCATGAAGCTATATTCATTTCAATATCCACTTTGCAACAGCTAAGGATTTGGTCCTCGGTGGTTTACCATATAATAATATCAAGAAGAATAATTTAAAGAATAGTACTGACTGTGAGATTAGATGTGTTTGAAGCCATCTGCTTTCAGCACTGCTAAGGCACCCCTGGAATACCACCCAGAGTAACAGTTCTTTGCAGTGAAAAGATAATGATAAAATAGACAAGCAGGAAGAAAAAGAACAAACAGAGTTAGAGATGAAAGCTGTTGAAAGATCAGAGTTATCTAAAAAGTTAATATACAAAGAGGAAATATTTAGAATCTAAAATTTTATCCTTTAGGTAAAACAGTTTAAAAGTGATGGAGGTATATTTAAGAAACCTGTGGGCAAGACGTGTAGGGCTGAACTACAGAAAAGCAAAAATAAATTGGAGAGGTGGAGGCTTCCAGAAGCAAAGCAATGAGACAACAAGAATGCTCTTGTTGGGGTTGCATGAGTAGAAGAGTTCATAAAAAATTCAGGCAAGTATTTTGAAACTGAAATATCCTGGTATGAAAATTTAGATTTTATTAGAAGTGCAGATAAAGATCATAAAGATATTCTTTCAAAGTCTCATTTTCTTGTAGTATGGAGTGCTATTAAAATCTAGAGTTTTACTGGTCAGATCTTGGACTTCAAAAATGCAAATAAAACCTACCTTGTATTTTACCTCTCACAAAACCTTCTTTGCATTTACACTGCATCCTATAGGAAAACTCTCTTTTTGTTCCCATTCTAGGTGAAACTGGAAATTACAGTTGATTGAAATGAGAACGTTTCTTGGAAAACTTTGGTTTTATTGATAGATTCTTTCATCTTGACATAAGGCTTCTGAAGTCAAAGACAATCAAGAACATTTGTTCTGATCAAGAACAAATTCTGGAAATGACCATTTATTGAGTGGTTTACCAAAAAAAAAAAAAAAAAAAGAAAAAGTGAGACATCAAAATAATTGTTTCCCCAGCTATGAAGTTAGTAACCATTCTCAGATGGAATTCATCCCCCTTCCCATGAAAAATTTAAAAAGGTCCAGAAGTCTTTTGCTCCACCGCAGAACGAAAACAAATGCTGATACCTCATTTTCTAGAATGGACTGCACCTGTTTTGCCTGAGCCCTGTTACAAAAATAGCATCAGTAAGATGTGAAAAAGAATAACAGCTAAGACACCATGACCAGCGACAGTTATGGAGAGAATAACAGACAAAGGAATTGAATGAGTCTTGGCTTTGAGCTGGATTCTATAATATCCTTGTTTAGGCATAGCTTTTTAAACTGAATTTAACATTTGTGAACAGCTGCACATGAATAGCACAGGACAACAAAATTCATTCCTTGGACCCAATCCAAAGCCAATTAAAACCAATGGAAAACTTCCATGTGTTCTGATGAGCACTTTTATCCTTGAAATAGACAAAGTTTGGCCCCAAGTGGTATAGGAATATCAAGCTTCAATTCCTGAGACTCAATTGAAAAGCTTCAATTGTTTCTGAGGAGATAATCTATATCCACTGAGAGGTTCATGTTTGTTCTTTGTGTGTGTATGGATTTTTTCATCTTTGGTTGTATAACTTACTGATAATGGCATTAATAGTACTTATGAAGTGATTGTGCTCAAGCTCACAAATTATTTACTTTAGGACTTGCTAATAGATGCTTAGGTTGAACTAAGGAAACCCAGATGCTTCCATGTCTGAAACAGTCCTTGGATGGGTTGTTCACCCATACAGACAAGTAGAGAATGTCAGCATATGCTGTGTGTTCACAAGGAAAACAGGACTACAATGCATGAACATGCTGTTCCTTAGAATCTTTTGTTCTGTATGGTTTTGAATTCCTGTTATTCCATGGGAGAACGCAGGTTTCTCCTGTCTCTGTTTATTGGATGTATGGATGCATACACAAAAAACATAGACAAGGCAGCCTCCCTGCCACACTGCACATAGTGCTACTCTCACAGGTACAAATAGACTTGAATAATACCCCACAGAACAGCCCCTCAGGTGCAAAAGCCCCTAATGCCTCAAGCAGCCTCAGATTCTCAATAAGCAGCCAATTTTCTAAAGTAGATTTATACTTACAAATGGAAAACTGTAGGACTGTTTCCTAATAGATAATACTAAGATTTTCACTGCAAAAGCATGCAGGATCTGAGTTTCAGAATGTGTCTAAATTTTTCTTTAATACTTATTTAATATTGTGTGTGTTTAGCTTAATAATGCAAATAATTTTTTACTCAGAATTTCAGTAGGGTAATGTGGGTGGCTCTGATCTGTCTACATGCTGAACTTGTGCTATTTTTGGTCTGATTTTACACTGGGCTTCCACTGTGCAAAATGACTTTTTAAAATAGGGTGATGATGAAGAGATAATATTTTATATTTAAGCTCATTATTTGGTGCAAATTTTTCCAGCTTAAAGAAACCCCAAACATGGAGGCCATAATATATGGGCTTTTTATTAGATATACCCAGACATATCCAGACATTGGAGCTAATCAAGTAAACCCTAGGAGACAATACCACTACCAACTTCAAGGATAGCTTTCTGGTTTCTCGGGGGGTTGATTTATATTGTTTCCATGCAAATGTAGACTCTTTTATAGGAAAGAAAACTCTGAAATGAATGCTGTAATTCAATTCCTGACCCTGCCTGTTGTCTGTAAATTAAAGAGCGACATGAAAGCTGCATTTTTTTAAAATGCCATTGTACATTGTTAAAATGCTAATATGATGAAGCAGAAAGTGACAGAGGTAGGGAAGGTGGATGACTGAGGATTGTAAATGCTTACTTCAAAACACAGATGGGAGTTCAAATGTGTGGTGTTCTAATACGTCTTGTTCAAGGACATTATTTTTCTCTTTACAGAAGAACAAGTAGACAGAGGCTTAATGTCTCCTATTCTTTGACAAACACAAAGTGACACTACCAAAAATATATTCATCTACAGGCAGAAAAAGTCTCACTGTATTTATTGACTTCTATATTGACTTTTTAAAGGCAATCAGGCCATTCAACCATGAACTGTCCTCTGGGAGGAAGAATATTGGTCAAAATGATGGTGGGTTTCTCTTCTGGGTTGTATGGATCCACAGTCGTAACTGAGAGAGCAGCAGGGCACTTCCTGCATATGCTCTTCATCTTAACATCTTTTCCCCATTCGTGTCACATTGACATAGTGCAAGCTTGTGTGGTGAAGTGATGCAGATGTATTTTCACTGATACTTCCTTTAGTTTTCTGTCCTATAGTACTTGCCACTCCCCACAACCCTTTTCTGAATTATATCCTTATACTTCCTACCTTCTCAATGTCTAACATGACTGTTTCCTCTTCTATATTGGACTGTTTCCAGCTTTGCTTTCTTCATTTTCCGGATCTATCCTGTTTCTTCCCACACATTTCCACTTCCATTTACAGGTCTGACATCTTCTGGTGATACCATTCACAATTGGGATGCTCCTTACTTTCCCCATCCTGTGGCTAACCCGCATATATCATATTACCTCCTCGCTCCCATCACAATTCAGAACTTCTTTCCCATGTCTGTGTCCTTCATCTCCTTCTTCTTGCTTCATGTGTCTAAAAATGAGCATCCCATGCCTAATACCACCACACTGTGGCTTGCTCCCTCCTGTTTCTTGGCCTCTAAATATTCTTGTATTTTTGCTTGCTTCAGTGGCTGTTGTTTGCTCATCCTGCTTGTTTTCTCATGCTGTATGTTTGGATCATAATTTAAGGTGTAGATTTTGGGATGTTTGTCCCATATTTTTTCTGGTTTTTCCATTTTCCATTTCTGCCCACACATTTCACCTCTACTGAACAGCAGTTTGCAGAATTGTTTCCTCTCCCCTTTCTATTACAATGCTCTATGTCCCATACAGCTCCTTCCTCTTTCTCTACTGTCCTCTGATTCATCTCCAATGAATCTGACTTCCTTGCATGCTTAGTCAGAAACCACATTCTCTCTTTCCCCTTGTCCGTAGCCCTGATTCAATTTCCTTATTCCTCCAAATTGTGGGGTTTTTTTCTCTAGATTAACAAATTTTCAACTTTTCAACTTTCTTTTGAGGAAGGAAGACAGAACTGACAGTATTTAGGCAGGATCAACTGCATCATGCTGGGGGAGGGCGGGAAGAGTAAAGTGGCTCAAAGGTTATTTTCATGACATTGAATGTTTAATTCAGTAAAGTTTTGGCTCTCAGTAAAAGAACATGATGAAGCATCTGGCTTTCCCTTGCATACTCCACTTACAAAGCATTGGAAACCTGTCTGTGTATTGTACAGTAGTTCTTGTTCACAGGAATAACAAGGTATTTGAGCACAGTTATATTAATCCTTTGTGCCATTTATGTCTCTTTATTGTGTCATGTTTTTGCGTGATCATGGATGTTTTCGCCTCAAATCTCATTAATTTATGTTACTTGATGGTAAGTCTTAACATTATTAATTTAGTCAGGGTTATATTTGCCGAAGTCATCTCCAAATTTCCATCTGCTCGTCTGAATGATGGCTACTGATACTAGCTCTCTTGAAGGAAACAACATGCCAAGAAAGCCACATGATTCAATTATCAGCGTCTAACACTTTTCTTTATCAGAAAAAACAAGTCCTTCTATCACTGATTAAAAGCTTCCCTGCTCTCAGGAACAACTGACAACTTTTTTGAGAGGACCTTGAATGAACCAAGGCTTTGAGGTGGATATACCTGCAGCTTTTCTTTAAAGTGAACTCAAAAACTACCAAAATTGTGTTCTCAATATCTAAATTTATGTTTTACTAGCAGACAGACACAAAAGAATAAAGTAAGTTTTTAAACACAGAACAATCATCTCTTCTTAGAAGACAGATCAAAAAAATCTCTCTTTTGCTAATGATTCTACCTGGCTTGGGCATAATTTTTCCTCTAGTGATGCTTTCAATTGCCTGTTTTACCAAAGGGATCTCACCCTAGGGAGGTGCAATATTTCCTCTTCCTGAGGACTTCAGATTGCAGCAGACGGAACAAAGCAAACAGGCAGATTTCCTGCTGCTCAGCCACAAAGTATTAGTGCTGCATGATTAACAATAATACAGTCAATAAGTGGAAAAACAACGTATTCAAAAGTTCTTCCATCAACTATGCAGAACCGAGCTGGTTCAACGCATCTGTAAGCCCATAAATTACTGGGATTTGTTATCCACAGTTCATTCTATAATGCATATTTGTGCAACAGCTGTGAGGTGTTCTGGCAGCTATGCTCTTCCTTCCGGAAGAGACTCAAATGGAGCCTGTGCCCTGCCTGTACAGGGCTGAGATCCATTTCTCCTGCTGCTTTATTCCACCAGCAACCAAACCTCCAGATGGAGGGGAGGCTTCACACCTCAAAAACACAGTTTTGTTTTCTGGATCAGATATACCAGGTATTGTGTTCGTCTAAAATTGAAGGACATGTTTCAAAAACTACGTAGTTGGGAAAGCACCTTTCCTATACCTTCTGCACATAACCAAATAAAACAAAAAGGACAAAGAAGTACAAGCCTCTAGCAGGACATTCTGGAAGAAATATAACCCTCCCTACCATGCATTAGCTTGTTTATGAGTCTGTCATTATGAGTCATTAGCTGTCTGCCACATACTCTCTCTGCCACTCTGTTGTGTGTGAAGCTTGATTCTGAGGCATAAACAAAAACAGAGAGGAAAATCAAGCTGAGAATAATTTTCTCATGGACACTGTGGGGAGGGCCAATAGAACCCTGAACATTATTTTTTGTAAATATGGAGGCAGATAAATTAAAAACAGAAGAGTTAATCAAAATCCCAGCTACAGTAGCACATATTTTAAGAAAATTCTCTGGTCACTGGATTTAAAATTTTAATATTGTTATTACAGTAAACATTTATTTTCATTCTTTGTGTTTCATTAAAAAAAATCTGACCAAGAAAACCCCAATCCAACTCAAAACCCTAAAGGTCAAAAATCCCATACAGCTTCCCGTACATATAAAAATAGCAGCAAATTTCAAGAGCACACACATAAAAAGTATTTCCAAAAAAATTTCTAAACTCTTCTTACACAAAGTAAAAGGTAATGTAGAATTTTCTTCGGAAACTTCAAAAGTCAAATGGATTTCCTTTTTTCATTCAGTTGTACCAAATGCTCTGTGAACCAAGAGAAAACATGAAAAGATCATTAGCTACTGAAAATACCTTAAAATAAGGAAGTGCAGAATCTAAAGTAAGAAAACTGTCAGTTATTTTTTTGGAGTCAATGTATTCCTCTGAACAGTATGTCCAAAACTAATCATAAGGTAAATTATAACTTTTTGGATACAAGGTAAAATGCAGCAGATAAACTAATTTGAAGTAGTGTTGAAAACATATGCTATGGTAAAAAGATGCATACAAACAGCAGTGCAAAGCAGAGGCTGTAGAAGCCATGCAAATCAATACACTGTGTGGAAGGATCAAGGAGGATAAAGTCAGAACAAAACGTGTGCTGAAAAGATCTTCCTCAAACACAGATTGCTGCAAAAATAGAATGGACTACAGAGAATTATTGGCAACCCCAAATCAATTTGTTGAAATGTTCCCATTTGTCTTAAAGGTGACCAAGTATGGGAACAATTTTAATCCCATTTCTCCATTCATGGCCATGAAGTGTCACACAAACAATACCAACAATGCTACTTTCTTTTAATCAACAGTTTTCTTGAAACTGCTTAAATGCCAAAAACACGAGCAAAGTTTCTGTGACCTAATGGGAGCTACCAATCCCTGCTCTTTACGAAATTGTTTATATTGGTTTAAGAGAATGGGTTAGGCCTTTTCTACAGTTTCTAGTATTTCTTGCCCTTTCCAAAAGCAACTAAACAAGGGGTATGACTTACCCAGGACAAGTAAAAGTAGGAATTATTTAAATGGAACAGTCTCTTCAATTTTCAAGTTTCAGCACTTCCTCAGGGTCAGAATGCCTCAGACACCAGAGACAAAGAATTCTCCTTTTTCTTGATCAGGGAATCATCTGCATTGGCACAAAACCCCAACTGCTGTCTTGTACTGACTATCTTCTGTTCAGCTGGTTATTACAAAAACATTGAAAATATTCCCCCTGGTTTAAGGTTATACTCTTTATTTTTGTCTCCACTGGTCTGGGGGCTTAGTTTAGCCAGCTTCAAAACCAGAGATTGAAAAATTACTTTAAAGCAATGAGTTGGTGTGGTTCAGTCACAAAGCATTCATGACCTGAGTCAGGATCTCCTCACAGTACTGTACAACATAATTTCTCCATACCAAACTGTTTGTGAATCTAATCTGCATCGTTCATTTTATATTAATGTATATCGTTTTCTGCTATGGTAAATGAGGTGAAAAGATCGACAAAGAAGGTATACAAATTATATTATCCTTGGTAAACAAAAGTGTTCCCCTAAAAGATCCTTATTCCTATGTTGTTTGTGAAATTACCTGCACAAGTGCCCATGTAGGAATTCAGTCCTTGTCTGTGAACTGAAGTATGTACAGACACTGTCATTCCTAAGACATTGCAGCCTGCACTGCACTCAGTCTGCTGAGATGATCATCCTGAATGTAAACTTCAGTGCTGTGAATAGAAAATGCAGCTTCAGCATTTATTGAGCAGAGACAGATGTAAATGGACTTTGGACTACTGTACAGTGGTGACTGAAGGAAGCCTTAAGCATCCATTTTACAGAGAGGGATTTTCTTGATTAAAAATGATGAAATGTATTATTCCTTTGACTGCTTGAAATCAGAACTTTCAACTCTTACAGTTTTCATTAGTCTGATGATACCTGACATTTTATGACCTACAGATGTGTGATCATAATAATGCTTTAGTTTTGCTTTCCTGTGCAAATATCTTTCCAGATTTCAGTTTTAGATACTGAACAAATAGAAAGCAAATAAGAAAAGAAAAATTACTCATGCACAATATAATTTCAAAGTAGCCTCCTACTTTTGTGGATCTGAACAAACACATGTCTTTCAGATACATGAACTCAATACATACCTTTCAGAACTATATTGAAACTAAATCTGTTTCTGAAACAAAGAAAATAAACTTTTGGCCATGTAGTTAGTACCCATCGCCTCCTCTAACGAAAAAGTGAGACAAACTGACATAGATTAAAATACTTGTATTCCTTTTCTCCTGGGGAAGAAAGTCTTAGGGATAGCTCTGATACTGTAAATGAAAAGACTGAAGAGGCTGAAAAAAAATTACATTAAAATATGTTCCATAACACTTTGCTATATGTTTGTTTTTTAGCCTCCTAGTTGTGACTGTATCTTTTATCCTCTTAGCTTTCTTGAATGTTATTTCATTTCAAGCAATTACTTTGAATTTTCCTTATATTTTACTTTATTGTATGTGTATTCTGTCAATCAGTGAGATGATTTATGTTACTTAAAAATATCCTCCTGTCAGCAGCTAATACAATCAAAGTCTCTCAATACTGTGGAAGTTACTCTTCCATTTTCCTTATTTTATAAGGAAAAAATGTCTCTGCAGGGATTGAAAAATGTCTCACAAGCAAGAATTAAAAAGTTGTCGTTTAGTCTGCACTTTCCTTCTTGCTGCTTAAAAGAGCAATTCTGGCAAAAAGACCCTAGTCAACCACAGTAAGCTGCTTATCCCTGTTTTTCAGTAAAGAATTATGAAGAGTTTATTGGATTTTTTTTGCATAGAAAGATTTCTCTTTGAAACTGGCATTTTCACGGGAAACTGCTAGTAGGAAAAAAAAAGTCTGCAAAACTAATCTCAAAGTGAAAATTTTGAATCAACTGAATATGTTTCTTCTACTAAAACAATAAACAAAAATATAATGTTTGTCTATATACTATACATTATTATTTCTATCTGGTATAGCACTTAAGAAAGAAAACATAAAAAGTCATCTTCAAAAATATTTCAAGAAAGTGTCTGAATATTTTATTTAATTAAAAATATTTGAATTAAAAAGTTCTTATGAACACTGATTTCATTTCCTACTTGTATAGGTTGCATTATGTGAGTGCAGACTGAGCTTGAAAATACTACAAGTATCAGAGGAAATTAAATGATGCATTTGAATCCCAGTTATGAGGAAAGACTGTACAAATGTATTTTAGCTTTATTAAGTAAATGAAAATTCAATATATTCTTAAGAGAGCTAAAACATGATGTGCTTTCTCACAGTTCTCTAAAACTCTTAAAAAAGTCTGTACCAGAGGATGTCCTTTCTCACTTTGCAGGATTTGCTACTGCAGACCTTGAAAATTACATATTTTCTCTATAAGTGTAGTTGATAGAAATGAGGAAAAAACAATCAAGAAGTATAAAACAATCATCACAGGATTTTTGTAGGAATGTCATCAGCCCTAGTTATGAATCTCTTATGCTATATTTTAAGAGGGCAGTAAGGTACTCAGTAAGAATTAATACAACAAAAAACTAAAAATTCCTTTCAATATCATTTTATTCTAGTGACAGTAAGCTTTTAAATACTAATTTTCAGGTACAGCTGAATTATTTTAACTGAATGTTTGCCTGTGTTTAACAAAAAAAATCATAAAATATTCTTACATAAAATGTGAGATTTTGACAATTGCATGATTTCTTACTCCTTTCTGTTATGGATACAAAATTATTTGTGTCAGAAAAAAAGATGGTTTTCTTTGTTTATCTTTAAAACTTCTCAATATAATTATCATAGTTTCTGGAACAGGGCTAATCTCAATGTAATATAATGTAATGGAGTATTTAGGTCAGTTTGAAATTTACCTCATGGAACAGACAGGTAATCTGAAGGAGGGTCTGAAATTTGGGATAGTTTTGGAGCATCAGGTTTGGCAGATGACCTGAAATCACAGGATATAATTGAAAAAGTCCAACTGAATTTATTTGTGCCTGGAGCTAACAACTCTATTTTACAGCAAAAATAGATATTGAAATAATACTTGCTTCTTAAAATAATTTTTAATAATATTTCCTTTATCATCTAACACTGCACAAGCTAAATAGAATATTTTAATTATAAAATTCCTAAAGCAATTAATTTCAATTCTCTTTACTAAAAATCCAGAATGCAAAATGAAAAGTGAAACACTGAAGGATATAACTACATAAGCTATGGGTGATATTCTCAACTCACACAAACAAGAGAGGGAAAGGAAGTGTTAAATCTTCACTGCTAGCTCCAGCTAAGAATGAGGTTAATTACCAGAACTGCTGAGGATCTGGTAAGGAAGTTGAATTATTCAAGTTGCTTATAATCCATAAACAGGAACACATGCAATTTTTGTTAAAGAGCTATAGCTTTAGGAGCATTTTGCATGATTATGTAAATGCTTATTTTCTTCCTTTTCCAAGTAAATTTGGGAAATGCATAAGGGGCCAATCTTTTTCAGTACAAAGCCTGATCTGCACTGACCCTTAGGTTCTCCCAGAACTATCCTGACTGGTCAGCAGTCAAAAAGAGCTTTGATGCCTTTAGATATGCAGCCAGGGGAGGAAGTATACAGCTGTGTTAGTATGGCTGGCTTCCACCTGCACCTCCTTTCAAGTGAGATTTTCTAAAACTGAGAGTCAGTGCATCTAACACAAAGCAACAGAAAACTCTTTTTTTTCACCTGTGTACACATAGGGCCATAATTTTTCTTCCTCCTATTTCCTAATAGACAGGAAAAGGAAGAAACCAGTGGAATGCCTTTATGCATTACGTTGAAGGGAAAGCCTACATTAATTTTTTACCTTTTCTTTTATTGTGTACAAGTACACATAAATATGATATTCTCATTTAGAAAATGAGAAAACAGCTCACATATTGTTTTCTACTCCAGTTTGCAAACCAACAGATTGTACATTCAACCCGCAGAATGGACAAAGAACGTGTCAGGAGTCTCAGCATGGCAGGCAGTGGCAGCAGCATTGCAGCAAAGCCACAGTTGTGGTAGGAAGGTGATCCTGAATGAATACGAAGCCACAGGAGAGGTCCTGGTGGAGGTCTGGTTCCACAGAAATGGCAATGTCTGTTCCCCCACATGCTGGACCCTTGGGGAAAAGGCAACAGCACTACCTGTGTTATGGATGTCATGCACTGTACTCTGCCCTGAGCAGAATGTGTGATGTCCCTGTGAGGTACTTCTCAAAGGCAGTCTGGTTTGAGGGTGAGCTTTCTCAATTACAGACTGTTTTTCAGAGAAAGAAATACTGACCATGGGAATAATATTTGCTGCATTCTGTTAATAGATAGGTCTCTTTCTTTCACAGAAACGCACTCCACAAGCAGTTGACTCTTGCTAGCAAGTTACTTAAAAAGACCATGAGGTAATTGTATGCATTAATTATATGAAAAAGTAATTTATGTAACATGAATTTATATCTCTTGCTTTATACTCTAGTCATTGTGCAAGTAATTTTAGGAGAATCTCCTTATCCAGGACATTGACAACACAAAGCATAAATATCTTAATATTTCCTGCAAGGAAATATGTCCCAGGTCTATGTGTCACAAACCCCAGAAAAGGTACTGATGGACAATGATTACTATTCCTTTATACATAAACAGTATATCCAAAGGAAAATGGATATGTATTTCTGAATGAATTTTATTTCAATCTAAATAACAAATGGAGTTAAAGACAAGGTTTACAGCACACATAACAACATAAACGGACACATCGGTGAAGATGAGAAATAAAGTTACGGAGTACACTCGTGTAACATCTTCCAAGTTGACTGATGCGACTGTCAGTAATTGCATTTTATAAAATTAAAAGGTTACATTGTGCGAGTCAGCATTTATTCTAGGTTAAACTCTTGCTAAACAGAGCCGCAGTGATAGAAAATTTGAACTGAATAAAAAAGTCCTTTTGAGATATGCATAACTAAAAAAGCCCAGATCAAAGTATTTCTAATGTTTCTGTGCACCATCCCCTATATTTTTTATTGAGCATGAGCAATTCTGGGGTATATAAATGTGGAGAAAGTTCTTATCCTTAACCAGATTTCTTCAACTACACATAAAGTGTTGGAAGGCTTCAGTATGCATTTAGCATTTTCGCTTCAAATTTCTTATGCTTGTTTAAACTTTATGTTAAACTACCACTGATATTTCTGTCAAACCATCTAGAGCTAACATTTTTCATAAACAATTTAATCAACAGTCTATTTAATATACTATGCTACATGAAGGTAAAACCTTGCACAAAAAAATTAAATATATTAAAAAAGCAGGTTTTATAGTAAAGACTCTGAATAGGTAAATTATTCAAAGAACACTTTTTCAGAAAATTTTGAAGTGCAAATGACAATTATTATTTTATTATTATAGCAGCATGCTAATGAGACTTTTGGTTCTGTTGCATTGCTTAACTGTGTTGCTCTCTGACTGCAACGTATATGAAAAATAAGTAGACATTTGACCACTAGACCCACAGTCATGATTACCTTCTCAGATACCACCAGAATTGTGCCTAATATTGCTGTGGTTGCACTGTTTGAAAGAGAAAGATAAATATGTATATTCACATGCAGCTGCAAATCCATACATGCATATACACATCTACATCTAAATACTTGTGTGCATCTATGAGAGGTGAGCTTTGACAGTTTTATTTACATGTGACTGCAGAATCATTAGATCATTGAACTTCACTTCTACCTCCAAAAATTCTGTAGATAAAATTGCAGATCTTTAATGAAACAGCCAACCCAAAGTTCAACTTAGGACACATTGTTTGAAGAGCTTATGCAGCCCTTCAAAATATAAGGAAATGTAATAAATAAAAGTAAAATCATTAAATAAATATATAAATATGTACAATGTAAGGAAGCTCAAGGGAGAGTCTGCCAACATGACCTCCCCTGACTCCTGTCAATTGACTGTTACCACTTTGGCTGATGCTGTTGGTGCCTGTGCAAAGCCCAGTGTGGTTCTTTGCTCAGTGCTGACCAGGAGTGCGAGATGACAGCTAGCAGAGCCAGCACTTCTCTTGTAGGCAGCTGCTCTGCAATGACTGAGACTGAACTCAGAAGCAGATTTTTGGAAGATGCATAACCAAAATCAGAAGGTGAAGAGCAGCGTTTAACAATTATTTACCACAGATAAAGTAGAAAGAATAAGTGTTTTTTACAACAATGAAACATCAGCTACAAAGATCGTCTGCTTATGATGTACAGTTGAGATGCCAATTGAAGTAATGCACAAATGATACCATTTCTTCTTTACAGTGAACTGTGCAGGGTCTATCCCCAAAAAAGGAGTTGCTTGAAATACTGTAAAAAGAAACCAAATTTTGTCTTACACAATGCAAAATATCCAAAATTTTGGTTTGTGGAAGGAAAAGGGTTTTAAACAGTTCTTTCTGATTTTTATTCTTCAGCTTTCAGATGTCGCAGTGAGGGATGTGTGGTGAGATTTTCTCCTGATGGAGTTCAGCACATTTTTTGATGGTTAGTTAATGCATTTAGCATTTTAGGTGAAGTTTTCTCAGGTGAGTCTTCTCCTTGTTTATTTTTCTACAGTTTTTCTATCCCACACCCAGCACAAACCCCTGCAGTTTCCTTGGAACTCATTCACCTAATTGTTTTAATTGTTTTAACAGAATAAAGATTCTAATCCTTAGGCAGGTAGCTTCTTAAATTTTAGACCTATATCGTCTGTGAAAGCCACTAAAAAATTTGTTTTATGGGTTTATGGGATGGGTTGCCCAGAGATGTTGTAGAGCCTCCCTCACTGGAGATATTCAGGAGTCATTTGGAAGTAATCCTCTGCAATATGCTCCAGGATGACCCTGCTTGAGCAGGAAGGTTGGACCAGATGATGTTCTGTGGTCCCTGCAAGCTTTGTCCATTCTGTGATTCTGTGCTATGAGGGGTCTGTACACAGAAATATGTGATACGAAGAAAAAGAAGAAAGGTCCAAAATCCCTTCCCCTTTACCTATTTGTTCTGTGAATTCAATGAAATTCAAATAAATTACAGTAAAATGTTCCTTTTAAGTGGGGAATCACCTAAATCATACACAATAGACTACATGCATCCATTGAGTAATTCCAGTGACTTTGAAGAGGTTATTTTAAGGTTTAATTTGCCACAATACATACAACAGCTCATAATCCTTTATGAAGATAATACTCACTAGTTTAAACAGTACAGTGCCCTGAATTTCTTGGGAGGCTACAAATGGTCCCTCAGTGCTCATTAGCAGGCTATAGTTCCTCCCATCGTGGGTTTCTGAAGCAAGAGCATTATAGTTCAATTTGCACATAAGCTGCTGATCTATCCAGGAAACAGTAATATTCAGCATTAGTTTATACAGAAGATATGAGGGAGACATGTTCCAAAACAAAGAAAACAAAAAGGTAATAAAGCAATTTTTTTATGTAAACAAAGGAAAAAATGCCATCACAATTTCCTGAGTTGGCAGAAATAGCTGCTACTGTTACTGCCTAAGAAAGTACAAAGCTGAGAAAAGCTGAGAGAGTGGCAGTACTGATGTTGCCAGTTCTGTGACACTGGTTAGTCCTTAATTCATTGTAAGATATTGTGACTCTCCTGGCAGTTAAATGGTTAGAATACAAGCTGCTCATCCAAGACCTAATTTACAAGAAGAATTAAAAGGTTGGGCATGCTGATAGTGGGTAGGAGTTGAGAGTTTAATGAAAATGCAGCAGAAACTTTTTGAATTATTTAAGAAAATGAAAAAAATTGGCTGGACATTACATTAAAGGAATTTCCAGCACATGGCCACAAAATATGGAGAGTGATGCTGTGGTGGGTATGCCTGACATGACCCATCAGAGGTGAGCTCTGGCAAAACCTCTGCACAATGGCTCCATCAGCTCATGAAAGATACCTCATGCCAGCTATATAATGAGAGTACATTTCTTCACAACACTTTCCTCTTCTTACTTGTTTCTTACCAAATTACTATCTTCATCTATTATATGTGTATTAGTATTAGCAGAGATATCACTATAAAATCTGAAGTTTTTTTGAGAACAAAGTGTCTGCAACACAGCAGCATATCCCAAGGCAATTCTTTAAAAGGTAGATATACTGAATTCTGGTTGAAAAATCGAGGGTTTTGCTATCATACCCTTCTTTCAGGGTCAGGCTGAAAGCACATACTAGATGGTTATGAAAATAACTGTTTCCTGATATAAACATGGAGATGACAATATGGCCATTAAAGAAATGGGTGTGTGTATTTATGGGGTATTGTTTTTGAATTCTTTAAGATATCTGAAAAAACATTTATGATAATAAAAATATAAATTCTATCATAGTAAATATTAAGTTTCAATACAGTGTTTAAACTACTTTGGACCTGACACAGGAAGTTAGGTCCCGCCTCTTTCTGTTTGGAAATTGGAAGAGTTTTACAGTTCATAAAATCACTCAAAAATATATGATGAGCAACCAATTCAGAGAGAAATGTGACATAGAATGGTAAGCCTGAAATGCTTCCCTTTAGCCTTACCCACCTGATTGTTTCCACTCCACTTCAAAATGGCAGCTCAGAGGTCTGGACTATCTGTCAGAGACCTGAGAATAGCTTAGGGATTTTTGATATATGCACAATGCATGTGTAAACCACATTTACATAGTTCCTTGCCAAGGAGTTTGATATTAGCAGCATAACTAACTACTTGGGTTTTAATCTTCTGGGGCTTCTGCAGTAAATCTTAGCTTTGTTCTGAATAATGTGTTTGTGCCTTCATCTTTACAGTCAGCTTGCCTTCCTAAGGTGTGGTAAAGAAATTTCAAGATGACCAAAAGATACAGACTTCCACTACAAAACTGTAGTGGACCTTTTAATGAATTTTCTTGGAAAAATTAATGTGTAATACAAACTTAAAATAAATGTTTTTTGAGTTATATTTTTAATTAGTCTCAGAAAATTCATTGTTGGCATTTTCCTACCAGTAAAATTCTGATACATTGAATGTTCCTGTCAAATTATAATCTACATCAATACATCAGCAAAGTACACAACACAGGTACACAACACATTCATCACCAAGGCAACTAATGACTATAACTATATATTCGAAATGTTAAATGACATTGTATGAAGTACTCCATCAGAAAGAAGCAAACAGAACAGAAATAATAACATGACTGTTTTGAATTAGACACAAAAAAGAAATATTTCACTTAAAGAAAAAAAAATAAACAAAAAACCCAGTATGTTTTAGAAAGAAATTAAAAGAAAAGAAACATTAATAGTTCAAATTTGTGGTGGTGAGCTAGGTAGACCATTTCACACATATCCAATAAACGAAAAACTTGAAGTATACTAATAAATAATATGGACACAATACCAACATAAAAATAGCACTGCAGCATTGTGGTCCTTTTTGTCTCTAGGAAAATCTTTCTTAATAAAACAATTTTGATTAGGAGTGAAAATAGCATATCTCTGCTAGAAATAAAAACTTATTTATGACATATAGTAATTTCCTGTTTTTCTTCGAAACATAGTTTCTTGCAATTACATTGCTATGTAGTTCTCTTTTCTCTATTATGTACTGGTTGTGAAATTTAGTCAACAAATGGACAGAAAATTATTTTGCTTAGACTATTCGTGATAATATTTAGTTAATGGAATTTAGTTCACTGAATGTTTGGGGTTGGAAGAGATTGCTGGAGGTCATCTGGTCCAAATTCCTTGCTCAAGCAGGGTCCCCTAAAGCAGCTGCTCATGACTATGTCTCTGAGAAATGTACAGCTCAGTGTAACATACTGTTTTATAGCATATTGTATTTCATGAATATTTTGGTGTTTCTGTCACTAAAGCTAGTCAAAAATGCATGAAGAAAATAATTTTATTACTAAGATTATGCATCAAATAATTTATACTATAAATATTCATTCTGGGTATTAAACTGCTGTAATTATGAATGGTTTCCCAGAAGCTACAGCATGTACTTGGAAATGGAGTCACTGTTTAAAATAAAAGCATAAGGCACATTGTGAGCACAGCAGAAGATATGAAAGATACTTAGGGAATGGAAGGCAGGGACTCTGACATTAACAGCACTGAGCTTACTGAATATATATCTTCAATATTAACAGCAAACTATATTTCATATAGACTTGAATTAACTTCAGAAATCCTCCATTTAATTTCATAAAGTGTGGCCATTTGGCCAGCTTTTAAAGTGCCATGTCAGGTTGGCAGTTCGAGGACTCCCAGGCACGCAGAGATCCAGATCTCTTTTTCAAGTCTTTTTGAACTCCAGTACAACAAATGTGAGGCAAACCTTTCTCATGTTGAGATGAAATTAGCTTCAAGGCCTGCTTAGCCCGGTGCTTAATATTATTCGGATAATTCTTGTAGCAGTGTTTTGCTTATCACTTATTTTTCTTAGTGGCACGTAGCTGGATACCAGCAATGAGTGACAGAAAAAGGAGACACAAAACTTACTGTCAAGCCCAGTGGCACAATGTAGTTTTAGCTCTTTCTTGATCACTGCTGAAGTAGTGACTTTCTTCGAAAAGTTGTGCAGCTTTTTCTACAGCATAGATAACAAAACCAGAGTTGTAACATCTTCAGGTGATAAGTCTGGAGTTACCAGAGAATGACAACTCAACTATTGTAAAAAGTCACTAAACCAGACAGCAAATGTGCTGGTATTTACTTCTTAAAGATAATACTGCAGCTGTTATGTATATTTTTATTAGAGGGAAACACAAATGTTTAATGTAGCCATATAATTTTTCCTGTCAGAATATGGCCAGATTTATATTTAACCACTGAAACAACATCAATAAATTGGTTTCCATTATTGGTGGCTCTGTACTTTTTTCATATAAATATGATGAATAAAGACATTATTTTCTTGCAACCTTGTCTGACTTAAAATAATATAAAAATGAAATATATTTGATGGCTAAGAACAAACATTTCATTTGCAAAGGCACTTCCTATTTTTCACAGCCCTAATTTATTGAACTTATTTCCAAGATATAGATATAATTTTACTCAAGGGCAGTGCTTAGTATAACAACCTGATATATCCCATATTTTTCTAACTTATGCCCTGTTAAATCATAGATTCTCTGATAGAAGCAAAAAGCTGGTTTATAGAGAAATAGTATAAAACTCATGATAAAAATCACAGCTAACCAATATTACTTAGGAAAAACAGATATATTAGAATGTCTCAGAAACTTTTAGGTGTTTTGTGAACTGTTCAGAACTTTAATAAGAAAAACGATGTTTCTAGGAGAAAATCATCTTTCATAATCCCACTTTCTTCCTCTTCAAAACCACAATTAAAATTGATTTATTATGAAAACACAACTGTTTTACTAGGTACATGGTACGCTTTTTGCATATGTCAGAGAAAGTATTAAATCACATTTTTAAACAACACTAGATAAAAGAATGTCAGAATAAAAGAGTTATGATGGAAATCCTTGGCTTATATGAAGAGCAGTGGTAAAATCTAAGTATAAAAATAATTGTATTGTTTAAGCGTCCTGGTAAACACCCTGATCTTTTGCTGTGGACACACTATTTGCATGAAAATGCAAATGCTATTTGTATTGAAAAATAAGGTGCTGTTGAAGATACACTTCTAGGCAATCTACAGAAACATGCAGCAACTCTTTCAATCCTTATCAATTTGATTAATTTTCAAAGATAGCAAATGATTTAGGAAATGTAGGTGTGCTAAAGAGATAGGTGTTCTTGTACTTCAACTTTGGTTCTGAAAAGTAATAAGCAGATAGTTGAATGAATGTAGGAAAAGTATTAAATTATCCCCTGTTCCTCATTCTTAGCAGTTAGAATATGAGTTCCATCTTCTCTTACAGCTGCTTCTCTCACCACAGGATCTTGATTCCTACCTATAACAAAGTGGAGAAGGTTAGGTGGCATGGGATTGCTGTGAACACAAGACTAAGCATAAGAGGACAAAGAGAAGAATAGAGCTGAAGTTGAGGAGGCTGCAAATAGAGATTAACAGTAGCTGACATCCCCAAAAGTACTTGCTTATTCTTATACTGTATTGTTTTGTATCGTATCCCTAATGGCTTTATTTAGAAAATCTATTAGTCATGCTCTACAATGTCACAAAATCCATGGGATTTAAATTATCACTTTTAATTCATGTTTCTTAGTGAAAAAATTATCACTACATTCTTCAGAGAGATTAACACAGAATTAAAAAATTCTCTAAATTAATTTTACCAAAACAGTGATAAAATATTTTATATTTAAATCTACCAGAGGCAATCCTAATGTAGAATAGGCTTCTGCAGCTGTCATCATTCTTTATGTTTGTGCCAATATTTGTTCTTTCAATTTACTGACTAGGAAGTGGTGAGAAATCAGTTCTTCTGATAAAGAGGAATTTAGATCAGATCTGAAGTTATGCATTCACATCTGAGTAGAGGCATTTGTTTGGTTATAATTCATGGCTGCAACTTACGCAGCACAAATAAGATGCCTTCATCTCCACGTATACACTCAAAAACATTGATGTCATTTTGAATTTACATTGTACATATCTGCTTTTAAATATTCAGTCTTTTTTAAAAAAATCTTTAAGGGACAGAAACACTAAGCAAAGAGGACCAAAGAAGCATTTCTTAAAATATTAAGGAAGCCTATTAAATTTATTACCATTAGAAAAATTTAAGATATGCCTGTGAGAGTCTCAGATGCTGGTACTCAGAATTTTCTGGATGTGTCTTCCTTAAGGCATTTTGAAAGATCATGCAGTACATATTTTAAGTTTGGCCCAATGTTTGTCTTATTTATGCAATTTTTCTCACCAAAACGACAACACAACAAGAACAAGAACAACAACAAAACAAAAAATCCAAACAGTTAAAAAACTGTCCCAAAACTTTCATAAACAGAATGGATTTTTGTAGACCCAGTTTTGGTGCATATATTTATTTAATGACATTAACCAAGTACAGACCAGTTTTGTGGCATAACTGGTTGATATAACTGAAAGTAACTCAAAAGATGACACAATACTTATTCTCAATTAATCTAAAATGTTTATTACAGTGTTAGTAGTTGAGGCAGTTTGCAGTGAAAGCTTTAATTGTGTATATTGTACATAATGATTAAGTTCACAGGTATAGAAATATAGAAGCATATATAATTAAGCTATTTTAAAAGCAGAGTGAACCACTTTATATCCTGTAATAACATTTCAGTGACTGAGTGAAACATACTGGTTCTTTTCCTAAAAAGCATTTAACTCTTAAGAATGTAAAGTATGGTCAAACACTTGGAATAACAGCAATGAAGAAATTAATAATTTTATGATATGGATATAGTGTGAGATTTTAAATAAAATTATGCCTAAAATCAGAAACTTATACCTACTGCAAAAACATTTTTTCACTATAATAATTTTAAGGATTTATGAAGAGATTAATTTTTATTTTTTTTTAACCGAAGGAGTCATAGTGGTTTTTAATGTTTGGAAAACTGAAGGCTTGATTTAATAAAATAGAGCTAAACATGGTACAGGTAGGTAAAGAATAAACATTTTTATTTCTGGGCATTTGTTCTTTTTCTGCAACCAACCCTGGTATTACAGTCTGAAAAAGTTTAGAAGAAAATCTCAGTTTTGCATGTCTGAGATTCTATGTCCTGAAGAAACATTCTATAAAGACTTTAGGAAAGCTCTTTTTGACCTGTATTCTAAATTCAAACTGAAATAACTCTGCAGAAAAAGAAAAGCAAATAGGTTGGGATATTCTGTACAAGGTAGGGGAAATTTTACTATTTTAGGAGTACTAACCAGCATGGCTGCTATACAATTATGGATTGTTAATAAACAGTTAATTTCCTAGTAATTATACTAAATACATGGATGACCAACAAGGTAACCTTTACCTCCAATTAACCTGCCCTTTCACCTATTAAATGTAATCACACTCTTACTTATATGGTGAGCATAAACTGCACTATATTTTATAATCTTGTTAGTATTCATGCTTTGTTAATGAAATTTGATCAGCTTATTAAAGGTGCCGAGTTTTTGTAGTTAACTCACATCTGTTGTCAGGAGTAATTAGATCAGGTGGCAAATGACAGCACCTTTCCTGACAGATGCTTTAATGTTGTGAGTAAGAATGCCCTAAATGTCTCTTTGAATAATGCCAAGATTTCAGCTAGGGTTTATTTGCCTTGAGCTTTCAAAGTGGAACTTTCGGAGCAATCTGACACAGTCCCAGACAGGAGTATGTGTGACTTTCACTTCCAGTGTTAGAGGGAAAGAGGAAACTCCTTCAAGATTATTTTAATATAGATTTGTCTTGGAAAGGTAGAAGATAATGTTATCAAACTATCTCAATATGTTTTCCTTTTACCATATATACACATACTCTGTGAAGACACAAAAGATATTGCATTATGCATTTAAACATATCTCAGACAGTAAATTACACTTCACTCTAATGATAACATTATTCAAATAAATGTGCTGACAAGCTGGTAAAGATATTCTTTTATGGCAGGCTTTTCATCAGCCAGCCATGAAATAATGCTGGCTTTCTGCTTGTGAATCAGTCAACACACTTTTTTAGTGAACTTATCTCAAAGTAAGCACTGTAAAATGCACTATGAAAGTGTCTCTTCCATCATTTATGCACAATCTAGGGAGCACACAGATAACAGCAGTGTGGGCTTCCCAGGTCTGTTTAGAAAGACACATTCATGCTTCCTGGTCCATATGATTCGGCATAAAATAGGAATTGTAGGAATGCCTCCCATCAATTCTCTGCATTGTTTTATCTTTACAGACTATAGTAGAATCATGAGTGCCCGCCAGATTGACAGTCCCTGCCCATGCACCATCCAACAGCTGGAGGAGCGGCTCCAAGGCACATGCTGACAGCCACCAAAGAGTATATTCTTTGTTACTGGCACCCTATGCAAAAATGTCATAGGAATTTTGGTGGTAGCAAGAAAGATTGTTCTCTGTGCATGCTCGAAGAGCAGTGTTCTCTCTTTTGTCTCTGACAGGTGAATGTCGATGTTTCTCTTCTGGGTTTTTTTGTCCACACATCCATCAGAGTACAGCCTGGGTCCATACAGTTAAAGATGCCCCTATTAAATTTGATGAAACAAAAATGTTTTAATTACTGTAATTACTCCCTTAACAGCAGTGTTGTTGGGCAGAATGAAATTAAATGAAGTCCATCCCATGTAACCACCCTTAAGTTTCATAGGATATCTTCAATGGGTCATAGCTCAAATTATTTGGGTCCATACTTCTGCTTTGGTTCATCATTCTTTGTTCTTAATAATTCTTTACAGTTGGGAATTTACAACTCAGCAGTCATATTATTTTGATTCACTTCCTTCTAAACTGGAAGATTCTTATCAATATAAACTGTAGTAAGAGTGATATCGTATGGAATGATAAGGAGGTGAATTCTGAGGATGATACTTATGTAATTTCATTTTTCTCTGTCTTCTTTATCCTTATGTAAGAAAGAATAAGCACAAGAGTGGGAATTCATTGCAGGTCAGAAGCATCCTCTGTGAATGGAAATTCACAGTGACAATAATTTCCTGGTCTGAAAATGGTAGTAATTCTAGCTGCCCTTTAGCATTGCTTTATGTCACATCTGGTTACATTTGAATAATAACACACACCAACATGACAACTCAGTGCATCACATTGGCTTAGTGTGAGGAGATAAAGCATAAATAGAAAGTGACCGGCTAGGAAAGTGATGTATGATGCCTCAAAACAGAACCTGGAAAGAAGAAAAAGTATAAGACTCATATCTTATGAAAACAGGCAGAAAGATGGCCAAAATATTTATAGGTCCAAACTTAAACATATGAAATAAGTAGAAGAAACACCATTTTTACTTTAAAACAGCATTCAAGAGCACCAACATACTGCAATAGAGTGTAATTTATGCACAGATCACTAAAAATGTGAGAATAAAGGTGCACAATATTCCACACATCATTCATCTAATGAGGCCAAACAAAGGGCAAGAAGTCCAGCACAGTGTTTGCACACAGGGATCACAGGATCTATGTGTAATTGAGTGTGCTGGATCCTGTGGCAGACTGTGTTAGTACAGTGGGCTTCTGGCAGAGAATATGCAGTCTAGCTCCTGTTTGGAATTAGAGCTTTGTGTTGAATCCTCAATGACATGTCCAATGCCACTGACGGACAACACTGCAATCCCTCGATAGATAAGGATTTATATCAAGGAGCAGCCTGAAGTATGAAAAAGACAGTAGAGCTGCCTAAAGAGACAGAAAATACCCAAAAAATAGATAAACCTCACAGGACTCAAAAAAGAGAGGGGGAAAAGTTTCAGTGTAAATGCTTCTCTGGGAGCTGTCATCACTTTGTTAGGGGCAGCAATAGGTAAGTGCTGATTACACCAGGACTTGTCATCATACGATGTAGAGACTGAAAATTTGTATAATATCAAGACTGAAAGACCATTATGTAGAAAAAAACCGAAATTAATTGTGTCATCTCTGCATTTCTCCATTGATATTATTTTGTGGATTATTTTCATTAACAATCCTTGTTTGAAGCTATTATCAGAAACTCTTTAGTCCAATGAATAAAATGTTTTTCTTCTCCAAACTTGCAATACTGGACTCTCTCAATATCTTGGTTTATGGTGGCTGAATGATATTCACAAGATTTACTTATCTGGATTTATGTGCCCTGTGCTTGTTAATAATTTTTTCTATATCAAACACCCCAGTTTCTCGATCAGTTTGAGAAGGAAAAAAAAAGAAGAAAACCAGAATTATTCTGAGTATTTCAACTTATTCTTGTTATATATATACTCTTGCTTATTAAAACTAACCATTTTTCAAAATCTTTTTTATTGATGTATTTCTAATCTCCACTCAGTTTAGCTTGGGGATATAGCCAGTTTCTCTTGAACAGAACCAACTTTGACCCATCGCCCACATGTTCTTACTTTTTGTACAACAAATACAATTTATTATAGTAGAATAGTGAAATTCAGAAATTGCAAAAGGCAATTTTATATAATTTTCATTTTAAAAAGCATCCTGTAGGATATTCTCTTTATTGTTGCTCTGTAAAATCTTACTCGCCCATATGATGTCATTTCCACTCAAGAAAAAAGCCATTCATTTCTTTTGCCTTTCAGAAGCATAGTAGAAATCCATTGTACTTCAGGATTATTTTTTTCAAAGAAATTTAAGTCATTCATTTACTGACTCTTGAAGTCAGACAAGTTGAGCAGAAGTGCTTTATGCAGTCAATATGATAAATTTCAAGCCGTACTGGTAGAAGAATGTGCATAATGGAAAAATTATTCACGAATATATTATCCCAAAACTTTAAAGAAACCAGACATATTAAGTTTCCTTACCCACTCCAGGAAAGGAATAAATGATAAATAAATATTTCAGGAGTAATTCATTCAAATAATTTATTTTAAAATTATCCATGCCCTGACTGAAACCCTATTGAAATAATTGATCTCACTTCTGCCAGGTCAGCTCCATAAAGAAATACACAAGAAGCTACAGTATTTCATAGAATCAGGGTCTTTTCACTTCTGTCAACTTTTAACCCAGTTTAAAGCATTTATTTAGGCATTAAAGATTAGCTTTTATTTTTAACTTCCCCATTCCTTCAGTTTTCCTTCCCTCAATTTTTTACAATTTAAAAATGTCATATTGCAAAATGTGTGACACAGTTATTTCTTAAATTATTCTGATGGTACTTTGTACTCTTTATTTAACTGAATTGGTAGGCAATTATATCATAATTACCTATTTGGTGCCTAGTTTAGCAATATATTTATGCTGAACAAAATATTATGTTGTGAAAGTTTGTCTATTTCACTTTTCCATAACTTCAGAATTAAATCTTCAATACTGAAGTAAAAAGCTGTGGGTTGATTTTTTTAAAGTACGCAGAGATTCAAATAAGCACTTAAAGAGATCTTCAACAGAACACAAGAGGAAAAGGCAATAAAACCCCTTATAATCCAAAGCCTGAGTAAATAAGCCTTCATGTAGGTCCTGTGAGCCTGAAATTAGTTTCCTCTTTGAGAGGAGCAGGAGAATGTGAATGTCACTCATGTGGTTCAGTCACTCTTTAGATCCAGATGGGTTAGGATACTGTTCTTGTCTACAAGTAGATCCATTTTTCTTGTAGGTTCATAAAGGGAATGGAGACATCACAGCACTAAGTTCTGCAGCACCTGACTTTTATAACAGCCATATTAGGCAGTAGCTTCTTTATAAAATGCATAACAAGCTAAGGAATGGCAGCCAAAAATGCCATTACATAACTCAGTACCTTAAGCGAGAAACTAAGGAATACTCAAAAAGCCATGTGTTTTCACACTTTTATTGTCTTTCTGTTAGGTTCAAACAATCCATTTTTTTAAATTCTAAATCAGAGAAGGGGTAGTCATTTTTAGGGAGGAGGAAGTTTAACTAACCAGCACTTCAAGGGCTAGGACACTGATTTAGGATATAAGGCACCTTTTTTCAGTTCCTTATTCCACCTGAAGCAATTTGATTTACTCTTTTTAGCTAAACCAGGGTAGTCTGTGCATATTGATTCAACAGGCCAAAACCCCACATTCATTGTTTTGCATAGTCTACAGAGTGCTTTCCAAGACAAGTAAATGTGAATCCCATTCTTGATTCTAATGACTTATATTTTTATCTGAAATGTTTAATGGAGACAGGGGCAGATGTAGAACCGGAGTGATTCCCAAGTAATTTTCTTAAATGTAATCCAAAGTCATGCTCATATTCTCTGGACCTGTGAGTGTTGAACTACTTCATGCAATGTGCAGTTACCTTCAGGAAGGTCTTCAGAACACCTTGGAGTGCAATAATAAAATATGCACAGAAGGGACGTGATTTCACATCTTTGCAGACAGAAGAGGCTGTTATCCCCATATCCCCTGCCTCTCCTTTCCTTCCTCCTTAACCTGAAGCTATTGAAACACTCATAGCTAAAGAAAGAAGAGAGTTTGGATTTTTGCATCTTGATTAGACACCACTGTTTCTTCTTAATCCATCTAAGGTTATTTGCAGAGCAAGTTCTTTTTTCATCTGAAGGCAGAACTCCATGCTGCACTCAGGGCCTGTAACTGTGACGGTTCTGAGCAGGCAGTGTCACTGAGCAGCACATCTGCAGTAAGTCTAGTGCATTGACCTATTGAGCTAGTGGCAAGTCTTCTTTTTACTGGGAACTTCACCTCTTTGTCTTCAAGATGATGCTTTTAGAAAGTGCTCTATATCCAGCTTAAACACTAGCTGCATTTCTCAGTACCATGACACTGCTGTTTTTCTGTTGACTTTGCCCCAGGTGTTCCACTCAATTTGAATATTTGATGCCATTTTCAACACACACAAAAATCCATGACTAATTTAAACATCTCCAATTCTCCTTTCACCAAAGATGTAAATCAAATTTCATATGCTATGCAATTATGCTGCTTATTTCAGAATGCTTTCATTATTGATTTTTTTACACATTAACAATTTAGGTCTCAACAGTACTGGTAGAAGATGTTGTTTAACATTGTTCAAACCTTAATCAGTGTAAACTGCCTGGAAGCAAACTTGTACTCCATAGAATTTTTTCAAGGTACAAGGAGCCCAGGACTAGAAACAAGAAGGATGAAAGGATTTATATATTCTTCAGAAAATCTTTCAAGGCTTAATGCCAATTTTGGTTCAAAAAGTAAGGCAGGATTCATGGAACCTTTTTTTGGTTTTGAAGAAAATGGGTATTTGTGTGACAGTATGTTTACATAAACATACAGAATTATACATACAGGTAAATAAACCTATGAATAAGTTTTCAGGCTAGAATATGGTCAAAAGTCGACAAGGCAATTGTTCTGATGTTCTTCCAGAATACAAAAGAACAAAAAACAAGCTTTTCCTCTCTTTAATTCAGAATTTAAATATTTGATAATCCATTTGAATGAACTTTTAAATCTATTAGTTACTCCATGGGCAGTGTTTCTCCACATCAAACTGTTCTTTACATATATTAAAATTATTCAGAAAAGGTTTCTGAATCATGGTTGCTTGTCTCTCAAGTGAGCCAAAACTTGACATATGGGAGTTTTCCTGAACTTCTGTTCAAATGTTTAAAAGTTTTATGTGATGCCAAAGTACCTTTGCACAACATGTATAGAAAAAGTTTGATGACTTCTGAAAATCAGGCCCTACATTTTATTTTATAGGTTTATACTTGGAATTACGTGCACACATTTATAATCAGAAATGTAGGTGACTTTTATCCAATAAGCTCCTCAAAATCATTTGGTTTTGCAAGTCTCTCAGCTAACTTGCGCTCGTTGCTGGACCTTTTCAGATAAGAAGTTCTACATAAAATATTTTGAACAAATATTTATGATAGTTCCATTTTCTTTTTGCTTTTTCTTTTTTTTCCATTTCATGTTTGGTATGACTTTGAGCACAATAATGTGCAGGAGAAAAATGTCAGGATAGTATTTCACCAAATTAGAATTTGTAAATATCTACAGCTAAGTTAAAATAAAAAATAATTCACATTTTTCTGATTTAAATAATCTAAGAACATTTAATAATGATGATGATTAGTTATTCTGTACAGTAAAGTAAAATTTATTGGGATTTTCTTTTTTCTTCATATTCAAATTTGCTCATTTTTATGGTATGATTAAGGATCTAGTACCATTAAGAGATTCATGGTTGGGTACAGTTTTTTTAAACTTGTAGTGAAATACTTTCAAGTCTTCCTTTTGGGTCTGTAAAGATATTTTTCATAGTGTAGACCATTTCATCCACTTTGTCAACCATCACAGCTGGAATAAATGTCTCAGATTCTCAAGACTTTGGTCTTTGGAGATGGTGTAAATCAATGTTAGTCCATGAAGGGCAGTCAAATTACAACAGAATTATATTAGTTCCAGTTCTGAATAGTATGCTCTAAGCATGAGATTTCATTTAGGTTTTCAGGCATATTTGTTATAAATTTCCCCTAAGATCCCCTTCGATTCACAGTTAAATGTCATGAACTAGGATTATGGCCCAACATTTGTGGTTTTACGGGTTTTGTAGTCCAAGTCATTAAGTTGTCCAGGTGTTCAAGATGGCCACCTTAAGAAATTAATTCCTCTTATCTAATTGGTGTCAATGGAAAATGAAACTTTAATTATAGAAAAAGTTACACTGCACCAGGTTAATTGAGGACAGAATTTCATAAAAATATTCCTTAATAATATTATGATAGGTCACAAACTGAAGTTTAGTCTTTTCCATCTGCTAAGAATGATATCATCTTAAAGGGAAGAAGGTGTAATGAAGTTCATGTGAGAATTTTTCCATTCAGAACTATCAAATAAATTATCATATATTAATTTTTCATCTACAACATTGAAAATTTCCTAAGCCTTAAGAGAAAAATTTTATATGCTGCAAAGGTATGATACAAGATTTCCTTTCATAAAAAAGGAAGCAACAGGTTAGTATTTGTATTCTAGAGCTCCCTCAGCACCTCAATAATTCCTCTCAGATTTTTGACATGTTTAAACCATAGTATCATGAATATATTTTTGATAATCTTAGTTCATGGTTTAATATTCCCACAAGTACTATTTTTTTAATTAGAAGTGGTTTATCAGAACATTTTTTTGTAAATAGGCAAGGATAAATGTATCCTAACTGAATGAAAACTCAGAAAAATATGCTGAGTAGAAGAATATGAAAGTACATATAAACCAAATATTTTTGTTTACCCCATCTCATTCCTCCAAGACTAAAACGAGAAATTAATCAAAAAAAGCTTTAGAAAAATGTGATAAGCACCTGCTACATCCTCACAGCTTTGAGCATAAGATTTCAAAAATTCTCTTTTGGAACTGTTGTGCATTTTGAGACAGTAATTTATAAATTCAATTATGCAGTAAATAAAAAAGGCAGTGTCCAAAACCTACTTCAATGTGAAGCCTTTTTAAAGCCAAAGTTTATTATATGTGTGGTCTCAGTCCAATTAACATTAAAAAGTGACTCCATTTTAATCAAGGGCTTCTGTCTGCTGGTCAGAAATGGTAAAATTTTATGTGTTGAGTAGATTCATACACTTGATTTTGTTTAAAAGTGCAGACACAAATTATACACATTTCATAATAAGGGCAGAACGTGGTGGAGAGCCAGAAAGATTCAAATGAGACAAAACGCATTATTTGTGCCAGAACCAAAATGTGATATCATTTTAATGTTGTTTCAGATGTTTTGGTACATACAAAATGCACATCAACTCTCCCTCTTCAACCTTATTTGAAAATTACTTAAATACAGGAAATTAATTACTGCTGAAATGTAAAAATCCAGCCTGCAGAGCTCAGGTAGTCAAACTCACAGGCAGGGAGAGCTGCCTGAGGGGAAAGTCAGAACAGTTTGTGCAAGTGGGTGTGAGAAGGTGAGCTGATTTTGGTTAGGATATAGTTAATTTCTTTCACAGTGACTAATATCGGTGCTGTCTCTGAGATGGAAGCAAGCATTAAAAGTTCTACAACTTTTTGGAAAATTAAAAAAAATAGTATTTCAAGATATATTTTTAGACCTACTACATGACTACTGACCTGTGTGAGTGTACATGTTTCAGTACACTTCAGTGTACATAACTTGGTAAGTTAAGTTGCTTCAGTTAGATGACATCAAAATATAAATTCAGGCATTTGAAATATAATGCATTTCACAAAATGAAATTCCTTTTTGCTTATTCTGTTTGCCATGATGCAAACTCATGACTAAGAATTGTAGCAAAGTCTGTCTTTGTGAGTTAACACACACTAATGGACCATGTCACAAATATCAGAACATATAAAATCAGATAGCTGTAAAGGAAAGACTATACAATAAAAAACTTTTTGTG
The DNA here is from genome assembly GCA_034509425.1 of Eopsaltria australis. Classification (NCBI taxonomy): domain Eukaryota; kingdom Metazoa; phylum Chordata; class Aves; order Passeriformes; family Petroicidae; genus Eopsaltria; species Eopsaltria australis. The sequence continues at coordinate 65,645 of JAVTVJ010000929.1, forward strand.
CTTTGTGAAAAAGAGGACGACTCCAACATTCCTAAATTTATCATACTTGTCACAAAAACAGCAACTATGCAATTGTCATTAGTAGAAAAAAGAGTAATTTCTATAGCTTAACATTTTTAAAACCTTGCAAGTGGAGAATATTGAGGCAGTTATCCTATAGAGCCTTGCCTGATAATTTCCATGTATTCACATCTGACAAATCTCCTATAATTCTAAAACTTTTTGATAAGTGAATAATAATGATCAGTGGCTTGTGTGTGCAAGATTAAATTATGGATCACCTAAAGCTTAGTTTTCAATATTATGCAGCATATTAACTGAATTATTAACTAAAGATGTATTTATTATCATTTCCCATTAATTTGTGGATAGAATTATGTTTCCCAAATTTAGCTGTAGAGTTATCATTTGCCAATAAGATTTCATCAGTGTTCAGACAGAGTTCCAGTGATGCTTCATTACTGCCCTGAAAATCATAAAAAAAAGAATGCACTATTACATTTCCAAGTCGCTGGTGATTAAGAAACTTTAAAATATTATGATATTTCCATGTATTTAAGGCATGAGTGACTACAGAGAAAATTAGTCTTTTGATAGAGCCTTAGTCTAAAAAGATGACCATTTCAACTAAGAGTTAATAAATCGTTAGCAATACAGCATAGTATAGTCATGTCAAGATGTATTATTTCAGCAATATTTAGATTTCAGAACACAGGTTCACTGTTAAGTGATCCATTTGAATGTCTATGGGTGACATTGCAATATGCTATTCTACTTTTCACTAGCATCAATTTGCCTTTTTTTGTACTTTAATGATTTTTTAGAAATACAATTTAGTAATTTTGTTCTCAGAAGCTATGCAAGAATTATTTTAATAGTTCTTCCCATTCACATGCTGATTTACATCTCACAGTCTATTATAAAAAGCTGAGAAACCTCTACGCCAAAAACTGCCTCTCATGATACTTATTTCTCATGTTATCGAGCCATGCAAAATAACTTCTCTGCTTATTCTAGGAAGTTCCTCCACCTTTAGCAGCATTTCTGCCACAGCCTCCATCAGGGGCACAGTTTATGTGGGTTAAAATTGGCTGACTAAAATCACACAAATGATATTGTTTATGATATTATCCTTGATCAGGATTTGCTTCCCCACCTTTTTTTAATGTCTTGGAAGACTAGTTGCTGTATGTTTTTTAGTTTCTCATTAGTATTTTTTTAAGTAATATCTGAACAATAAAGAAGTGATCATAAAATTGAATTTAGCTCAAATTCTATAGGATGAGCTTTCTTGGAATACATTTCAAAGTTGTATGCTTATTTCAATGGTCATTAACTATTTTTGTAAATGAAATTCTAGAGACATTTATATATCTAAGTTATATAAGTCTTTCTTTAAAAAAATTCTTGAAAATGAGTGTGCAGGACTCGAGATGAGAGATCAAGAAAATGAAAGTGGGAAATTAAAGAAAAGACACCACAGATTCTTGTTTGCATTCTCAGGCAGACCCAGCTCTTTGCTTTACTAACAAGTTTTCATACAGATGTTTCAGTGTATGATTTGATAAGTTTGGGGGAAATTTAAAGTTTTATTCATTTCCGATCTCTTTTGAAATTCTCATCAGATTGCAGTGTGCAACTCAGTGCTACCAAGCCCACTTTCCATAATCACATAGGAATATAAAGTGCACCTGTTGCACATGATAATGGAAGTCTGTGAGAAGACTCATCCATATAGGTCTTGCTGTGTCTGAATGAATACTTCTGGAGAGCTGTGGTAAGTCCTTCCCACCCTGTGTCTGAACAAGCTGATGGGATGCAATTATTTAAAGCTCAACTCTATAGATGTATTTAACAAATAAAATTTAATAACATTCTAAAGGCTAAGCATTTATTTGTCACAGTGATTGTTATAATAGTTACTATATTCTACTTTTTTATCTAGCTTTACGGTAGAGAACAAGTGGTCTGCCATAGTATCAGACTTCACCAGAGGAAATTTCAACCACAAATCTACATTCATGGAGTTTTTTTCAGATACATTGTGCAGAACAATTTTAGGACAACCTGAAATGTAACGAGTTTTTTTCTGAGCTTTATAATTTTTTCTTATCTAAAGATTAAATCTTGTATTATAAGATCCTTGGCATTATGAAATCAAATAATCTAAACTTCAACATTCTTGCTGTTAGTTAATGAGTCTTTCACAAGACTATTATAGTTGAATTTAGGAAGCTCTGGTGGGAGTTGATAATTTTTTGTGCTTCTAAATTTTACAAGCCTTTTCAACCCGGAGAATCTATTTCACGCACTCAGTTTAGCAACCTTCAACTGACAATGTCATAAAATCTTGATGTTTTAGTCAAAATATTAATTCTCTTTAATTCAACAACTACTCAAGAAACAAAAATACTATTTCCCAGCAACTGAGCAGCAGGCTGATTTGCTCAGTGCAATCAGGTATGATTATAAATTGAAACACCTACAAAAATGAATTTTAAAAAACTTTTTCTGAAGGCCAGGAATTGTAAGTAGTGTAGTCTGTCCTTCAAAAGCAGCTATTTTTCCTCTGTACAAAATAGATAATGGTTTTGCAATGACATTTATTTCTCTACCAATTTTTCCTGGAATATTTATATCTTTTTTTTTCTTCATTCTAAGAAGGCTCATATCATTGTGCTCTATTGTCACTGGGGACTGAATTGGCTGTGCAGGTCCAATTAATTTCCACTGGTATTGGATGATATCAGTTTCATCACATTTATGTCACTATGTTCCCATAGCTTTGGCTTTTGGGTAATGACATTTCTGGAATTCCATGTACATTTGCATGGACTACAGAAATACAGTCTCTGGAAAAGGAAAAAAATAAAAGGGTGCTGGTTATTTCCAAACATTCTCCAGTTGATTGCTATGCCAAAATACTTGTAAAATTGCAGTCTCTGTAGAAAATCCATAACTGAAGGACAAATCAGGAATAATTTCTCGAGGAGCTGGGATATTTAATCTTCAAATGGCTGCTTCCAGAGTCTTGCCAAGAGTCACCTGGAAGGGATAAAGCTAAAAATATAATTACAGGAAAAAGCAATCTTAAGAGTGTTTTAGTGTAAATAGAGATGTTGTGTTACCAGTCATTCTGAGGATGTGGCAGCTTGCAGATCAACTAGTTTAACAAATGAGCAAAAATTGTTTCCCTTAAAGAACAAGATTAAAGAATGTAAGTTTTGAAGTGAGTATGCAGTCTCAAAGCAAAGTCCTTAACAGTATTTATGTGCAGTAATAAAAGGTACATAAAGTACCTCTCAATCTATGGTCTGGTGACTAACTGCTCAGTAGTACCTCAGTGGTAGGATGGCATTCTGCACCAAAGATATGACTATTTTGGGGCTGGTGGAGAAGGTGCCTTTAGGCAGCCTATTACTAAAACAAGATTGTTTTCTTGGATGGTACTGTTTTATCTGTTGCTACTACAAGATCAGTTAGTGAGATTGGCTAAATGGTCATTTACTTCACTGGTTATTATCTACATATGCTTTCTAGAAAACACATATTTCCAATGAGGCCGTAAACTTCTCAGCTAAATACAGATGATCACAGTATCTACTTTAGAGAGGAAAGCTGCTTTAAGTCTTGCAGGCCAAACACCATTGAAGAATTAGATGGATATTTATGTAGGCATCTGAAGAGAAAGTGTCAAAAGGATGGAGCGGGCTCTTTTCAGTGGTTCCAAGCAATAGGACAAGAGGAAATGGACCGAAATTGATGCACAGAAAGTTCCTGAGTATAAGGGAGAACTTCTTTATTGTGTGGGTGACTGTTCACTAGATCAGATTGCAGATTGTGGAGTCTCCCTCGCTGGACAGATCCAAGAACCATCTGGACACAATCCTGTGCAATGTGCTCAGGGATGACCCTGCTTGAGCAGGGAGCTTGGACCACACGACCCTCTGTGGTCCCTTCCAACCTGACCCATTCTGTGATTCTGTGAAAACATTAAAGAAAGACATTTTGTTTTTGACTTCAGCTCCAAATTTAAAAGTAAACAAATGAGCACATATGTGTGCACATATAATGCACATATATTCATTAAACATTTAATACAAACACAAAAATATTATTAAAACATTTCAACTGGTAATGTTTAATAACAATATACACTCTCAATTTTTTTTTCAGGGTTCAGAAACCCCAGTTATTTACATGCATGGTGTATTTATACATACAGTGGCTATCTGAAAAAATAATTATATAAGGCAATATAAAACGTTGTTGACCACTCATGTACAATAACCTGAGTAATAACAAAAAATCACCCATTAGAACAGTGAAAAGTTAAAACCCAGAAAAAAGGAAAAGCAGGCACAGGAAAAACACAGAATCTTAAAAGTAATCTCTTTTGAAGCTAGAACACCTTTCAAAAATATTTGACATTATCTTGATGAATATTTTGCAAGTTATATCAGCAGTGATAAGGTTACATTTGATTTTAATATGAATGAACTGCATTTATTAGCAAGAGTTTGGAATGTTTCTTAAAAAGACAGCTTCCATGTCATTATAAAAAATACGTATAGATATTTTTCAACTCTTCAAAATTAGGAATCATGACCTGATTAGCTGATGTATTCAGGAATTCTCAGGCATCTTTTTTAGGACTGAGAAGATTTTTAGATCAAGAATTTCATCTACTGATAGGAGCGTGGAATGGAAACTGCAAGCAACAGCAGGTCTTTGAATCTTGAAGCAGAGCTCCTTCCCAGGAGCTCTAGACCTGGCTCAGGTTTCTGTACACAACAAACTCTGTTCCACAGTCACATATGGAATAAGCTGTGCTGATTTCTCTTCCCAAGGGACGCAGTTATAACAGGTCACAGGCTCTGCTCTGAGAACAAGGCTTTGTAGAACCATACTGCTCCCTCACCGTTTTGCTGTGCCTTGTGTCTATTGCCCACAGATACTCAGAAGACATTGTATGATGTTTTTCTCAAAAAATGCTTTTCCCTAGGGAATTTTTATCAGAGATTGCTCATATTTTCTTGCAGTGCTACCTCCAGCTCCTTTCCCTTCTACATACATTGGAAACCAGCCATGGCCAAATAGGTTTTATATTATTTTCATTTCTATTATTTTTAATTGCATTACTTTGACAGGAAGCAATAACATCCCCTTAGGTGAACTGATACTGAAAAGATATACAATAACTCCTCATCTTACAAAAAACTTATTTAATTTTAAAAGGTTGTGATATTTATAAGTTGCATATTTGTGGGTTAGCACATATTTTGTTTACACTAAAATATATAATTAGAGAAATTAAGTATTGGATGGAATAATCAGGTGTCCATAAGAAAAAAAGAACTTAGTGAAATAATCCACTGCAAAGGAATGAACTACGTAGGACATGAGGCCAAAATCCCATTTTGCTGAAGTGAAAATACTGTTCTGATCATGTTCTGATCAGTATAAACCAGCATGTTTAGCTGGCTTGTTTCATTTTCATCACAGACAGATTCTTGTACTTGAACCAAATAACTGACAATGAACCTTTGGAATGATTTTCAATATCTGTATTTGCAGAGCATGAACTTCATGAAACTATAATCGAACTAGTTTTAGCTAATGATAATCTTATTTTAATGCAGTTAATTTTCCTCCACTGCCCTGGTGAATGATCTCCACTTCTGCATGTAACAGATCCCAGCTGCAAACATCTTTTCTGAAAAACAGTAGCAAAACCAGAATAGCAACAGCAGATATAGAGGTTGTAGGCCTATTTGAAAGGCTTCAGAGGCACTGAAAGAAATGGCACAAAAAGTCACAGAGAATGTGAAACCTGCTCCATTGGCTTAGGTAAAAGATTTAAGTACTATGCCTGTATTTGCAGCCAAAAATCTACAAAGATGGGAGACATAAATTTAGCATGTATGGTAGATTTTGTGCATTGTCAATCCATGACTGTTTTGGTAGCCATATCTCACTTCTGTGTATCATTGGATTTCTCTTCCTTACATCTAGTCCATCCTTCAACTGGTTTAAACTCTCATCTTTCTGGAGTTGATACTGTGGGGGGAACCATGACCTTTATTATTATCATCATCATCATCATTTATTTATTTCTGATAATATATTTGTTTCACTTTCGTACAACCTCCTTGACTTTGTAGACCTGTATCATATTTCCCTTGATTGCTTGATAGTCCTAGTTTATTTAGTTGTTTCTTGACTGCAAGAAGGCCTATCTTTGTGATTAATATAGAGACCTTATTTAACCTGACCTTTCAACCTGTCCTTATATCCCTGAGATAGGGAGCCAGGATTTAAGTAGCAGGTGAAACATAAATTTATTTCATGGCACAGTAATTTTCTGTGTTTTGTACTTCATTTCTCTCCTAATAACTCCTGACATGCAATTTACATTTTTGCTTTACTCAATTTGCTTTCTCTAGGAACACTTGGAGAAAGGTTGACAAAGAATAAAGTTACTGAAAAGATATGAAAGACTATGAGTTCTTTGCAGTTTAACAAAGGTTTCTTTGGCTAGAAGACAATGACATGTATAAAGAGAGAATTTTTAGATTTCGTGGCAGAAAATGATCTTGAGGACATCACATCATAGTCAAATTTCCAGGTTGTAATTATGTTTCTTATTGTTGTAGAAATGACAACTTGCGACAGCATTTGAATGATGAAACAAGACTGCTGTTTGTGGCCTGATCATGATGGTCCCATAGATCACTTGTACATCAGGACCCTTCATGTTTACTGTACGATGATATTGTTTCAGAAGCTATCCCATTATAACAAATTATAAAGTACTCTAGACACAATAATGCAAAACTATTGCACTCTAAGGAGTTCAAGCCTATTGACAATCTGATATTATTCACAAAATCAGAATTGAATTAGTAACAATCCACTTTTTTAGAAAGGATGCTGCAGTATTGCTAACAGGTGTTTTGAAAAATATGCCAAAAACTCATTATAGTGATTAAACTTCAACCAATATTTACAGGTGTTTTCCTCCCCTTACCAGTAAAGAAGCTGCATTGCTTAATAATATTTTGATTAATAGGTTATAAGTGCTCATTTCTTGCCCTAAATTTGCTCAGCCTCTGTAAGCAAAATTTAAAATAGTGTCCCCAGAATGCAATGTTTTTAAACTTGGTCATGGAACAGTTGTCTAAAGCTTGCTGTATAGAGTTCTCTCCACTTGTATTGTTTGTAGGGTAACTTTCCATAAAAATCAAAAAAGATACCTGAAAATTGTATGAATGGAGAAAAAGGGATGCATAAGACAATGCTAAAGCAGGACTTCTAATTTACTGTGTTGGTTCTGGTATCATAGCTTTTGCAGATTTGAAAACTCAATTTGAAATATGATCTGGTACTGACTAATAACCTAGCCCTGACTGCTGAAGATCTGGTATTATATCAGGGTGTCTGGAACGAGACTGCTTAAGAAGGGAGGGACTGTCATGAGGACACCAGCTATTGGCACTTGAACTGATGACAAATTCATGTGAATGAACTATAGGAAATGGATATTCCACTGGCTCTCCCTATGGACAATCTGACTTCATTAGCTGAAATACTGAAGACAGAAGCCTCTGTTTCTTTCAGGGTTATATGTGATAGATTACTCCCAGGCCAACCAGAAGGGCTCTGGGCTGGCTGGGGTGCTTTCAGAAGAGTTGTCTTTCTACATAGTAAATGGCCTTTTTGAGGGAAGCAGTTTATAGTGATCATGTCAACGACATTGGAAAGTGTCTTTGTAAAGCTTGATTCAGTTAGAATTATGTTTTATTTAGCCTTACGAGGTTGGAAAACCATTTATAATTTGACATGAAAATCAGGGCTCCTCTTCAGGGAGAGAAATATTTTTTTTCTGATCATGACTTGGAATTTATGTCCTGCTAATGTTTTGTATCTTTTAGGATCTCTGGGAAACTTTTGTATGAGAAAATAATTGAGCATTTCACACTTAAACGAACATCACTTGACAGGACATTCAGGCATTATGCATTTATAGGAAGTTTCCACCTTATTTTCTCGGTCATCCCTGGGAGAAAATATCAGTATCTCTTAGTAAAACAACCATGCTAAGTAGATCACACAGCTGACACTGACATTAACTTGTTTTTCTAGTGGCATTACAGATGTGTTCTAGTATATCAGAAACACATTATAATAATTGTTAAATTACTGAAGTGCTCTAGTTTTCTTTTAACCTAGAGAGAATTTCTTCAGTGTTCTCTGTAAATGGAAAGGTTTTTTTTTTTTTAAATTTCATAAATTGCATATTTTTGATCCAAACTAATTTGTGACTTGGCTTTCCACAAGATATTGTTCAGGAGCATCGCTATCCCTGCCCCCCTTTTTGAGGTGTAGAATCAGGGTTGTGTACACAGCATCTACTACATACAAATTACCTGGATCTACATAGTGAGGATTTGGAGGAAGAATCTAACTCCATAATTTGACATGTGTTAGTAATCACAGAAACTTTTGGTGTAATCTTTTTCCTAGTATTTCCACCATTATCATATAAACAAGCTCAGAAAATTCAGAACAATGGGAATTTAGGCCTTTTATCTAAGATCAAGAGAGCTCAACATGGAATTATTTGGGATTAATACACCTTTCTAATTAGCTCAGCAGAGGATTTATTTTACATTAGCAGTCCATGAAAACACAAGCTTTATGGGTAAGGTGTTATAAATGGTGTATGGTTTTTAGCTAAGCCTGTTAGTGGCATGAAAATAACACTTCTGTCTTGCAAAAATATTTACCAACTAAGCCTCACAACCCTGTTATTTGACTTTGTTGAAGAAAAATACAAATGAACACATTCATTAATCCAGAAGATTTAAAATTATTTCTCAATTGCTATGATTTAGACTATTCTGAAATAAGTTGAGAGAGTAAAGGTGTGTGATGCTTAGCATAGATTTCAGTAAATACATTAAATTCTGGAATCAATAACTAGTGTTTTCTGTAAAGTCCCACCCTTTATGAGAGACATGTACTCCCACTGTAGAAGGTTCAACATGGTGCGGCTCTGTATTGTGCTGTTCCCATTGCTATTAATGGATCACAGCCTTGTACTGGCTGCAGTTAGGTTTAAATCCTGTTAAGTGCTGTTGGGCCTTTGGGCATAACAAGTCAAGTCTTGGCTCAGTTAGCACAGGCATCTACTCTGAAACTTGTGACTTAACAGGAGGGTCTTCCATATTCTTTTTTTTCATTACCCTTTCCTATTATTTTCTTCCTGTCCCATCCTACCACCCCCACAACTCCCCTCAAGTCTGCACATAGACAGTTTTAGGTTTTAATTGATTGATTTTGGATTTTTGCTTGCTTTTTCTTGGTGTGTTTTAACCATCTAGTAAAAAGTAGAATGAATCTTGCCAACAAACCTTTTCATGCTGTCTCTTTGATATTTAACCTGTTTTTGCTGATTACCTTTGATGGTGATTCTTTAAGCAACCTTAAAGCACTAATTCATGACTGGTTATAAAAGCCTAAGCAATTGCTTGACCTTGTCTAGACTTTTCTGGTCTCATTGTAGCTAATCTTAGTTGAAGTAGGAAACTGGACAGTAGTTAGGTGACTAGAGTTTAATTTGCTTTAACTGGCTTTATTTTAGCTTTATACACCTAGATAGTTTTAGCCTGAAATTGCACCATATTCTGCAAGTGTCTAAAACACCAAAATTTTGAGTTTAACTTGTTAGACACACTTCTCAGAATAGCATCACAGTTTTTCTTTAAGCAAGTGCCTTCAGGTCAACTAATATTTCTCCCATTCAGAGGAATTACTTTGGTTTACAGGGGAGTTTGCTAGGAAATGCGCACAGCTGAAGCTGCTGTGATGCAGGAATTTTGCCAGACCAGACGTGTTTACCAGACATGGTTGATAATGCTTTAAACCGTGGCTGCTGCTGATATAGCATTGCAAACCTGCACCTGCTGTATCTTGCCAAAAATACCACTGGCTGGGAACAGCTGGTCTTCTGGGTAGGTGTGACTTTTTCTCATCCAGTCCTTCCTCTTCCTTACTTGAGCTTAGATATGTTTTTCTGTGTTCTTGAGAACAGTGCAAGTGCAAATATTTTGGAATTCCCTGATACTGAAGAGAGAAATAGAAGAAGACAGGGTTCCTGTGGGAGAAGGGCAGGTGGCAACAGCAGAGTTTCCTTTAATAGATTATCCACAGCCATGAAGGATTGAGAGGGAGAGAAAGAAATAATTGCCTTTGCTGTGAGATGGTGGGTTAAATCACATTGTCTTACTCCCACACTTCTCAGCTAGGAAAACAAAATTCTGGACAACAGTCATAGTCCTGTAGTGCTAATCCTTGCCAAAAAACACACTGACGGTTATTTGCTGCATGCACAGGAGCTCACTGTGCCCAAAGCAAAATATATGCATGTTCCTGCCCCAGGCACACACAGCAACGAATCTCTTCTGGATATCTGAGAGGAAGGATTGGTCATGTAGAATATCTGAGTCAGATTAAATTTCAGAGAAGGAAGGAAGTTATAGATATATCCTGAACTATTTCTTATACTTTTAAAGAAAGCAGTACAAAACAACCTACTTATTTTGATCAAGGTTATTTCAGGTTTCATGAGATTTCCCTGCTCAGCTCTCCCCCAAGCACTGTATGCCAGAAGTAATCAAGAATTGACACAGATGTTTTGGCAAGCAACCTGAGCTAGTAGACCAGAAATCCTCATGCAGACTCCTTTCTCTACCCTTGGACAGCTGTCATCTACATGAGCAATCCTGTACCACTGCTGCAGCCTGAAAAGTGAACAACTACTTGCTCTCTGGCCTCAGAGGATTTGAAAGCAGCCAGCTTTAGCTCTTGTTAATTTTTGGTTCTTAAGAAATTGATAAGGAGTGTAAATAAAACTCGTGGTACACACTGTCCACCAAGAAGTTGTGTTTTCAGTGTCTGAGGATGCTTCCCTATCTTTCAGCCTTGAGAGAGACAAAAACACTTCCATCTTTGTGTTTTTATTTCCAGACTCTAAGGAAGAGAGTGATGTACAACATACCCCTCATTCAAGAGAGGTTATCTACATCTCTCTGTAGAACAAGTACACAGCCCATTGGAGCTATTAACAGGGCTCTAAGGATGAGCAATACCTTAAAAGGTAAATCCTAGAACAGGTCTTCAAATCTGCAGGAACATGTCCTTGGGCAGAAACAACTCTCCAATTCTTTCAATTTTAGAGCCATAATGATGGTGGACACTATATCCCATGATGTGTTGATGGAGTCTTGCTTTTTCAGAGAAGCATTTTCTTAGATTTTTCTTTATTTTAAGAACTGATGTTAATTAGTAATTTTTATTAACCACTAACATATGAATCTCCTGCTATTTCCAGCTATGCCTTCCCTTCCAGAAAAACAAAAGAAAAAAAGAGAAAAAAGTTTTCAGTAAAAATTTTTATCATTTACCTTGATGCTTTCCAGTTGTCTTTGTAATGTAATGGATAGCACAGGAAAAGTGTCACTGAGAGAGGGGTGATTTCTCCAGCTTTAGAGAGCTGAAGTCAGCTCTGTCCCATTGTGGTGACCAAGTAGCAAAATACTCTTCAATCTACAGCTACAACATTGCGGGGTTTGAACAATTCTTAACCTTGTATGTGGGAACTTCTATGTGTCAAGCATCTCAGAGGAGACCTATCTATTAAATGTATCTGAACCTAACTCTAAATTGTGAAAGCAGCAGCTGAGAATTAAGCTCTTGTTCTGGCTAGATCATCTTTGCACATAAGCAGAAGTTTTAAAAACTTCCCTGAAAGGATCAACTAAGCTGAAATGGATAATGACAGTCAGAAACCTTAACACAGAACTCAAACCTAAGCTGGTAGTTTGAGTATGATCTTGAGGATGTCCTCTTTAGAATATTTTTTAAAAATAATTCTGTTTTCATTATGTCAAACCTTGCTCTTTCCATCAGTAAAGTTTTTATGATGCAGAAGCGTATCCCAATTAGTTTCAAAAAATCATTCTTGTGTTTTGTTACCTGAAAACAGGGATGAAAGGATAGAAATCACAGCTTTAGGTTGGTGAATGTGATTATCTATACATAGCCCTGAAGTATAGATCATGTTTTTGAACCTTGCTTTGGTACAGAAGGAAAATATTTCACAACTACGGAAGCTAGTTTTGAAAATGCAGCTTGGTTATGACAGTAACAGGAAAACTCTTAAACTATAAAAGTTGTGAGTTCTTTTCTGTTATAACAAATGCATAGAGGTACCCTGGATACACTTCAAGTTTGATTCGAGTAAAGGGTAACAAAGGTATTCCTTTCCTCTTGGGAAAGGAAACAAACTATGCCTCTCTGCCACAAAGCAAAGTAGCATTGACCTGTGATTTTGGCATTTTCTTTCACCAGCTGTGTCTCTTCTCCTGTTGTTAAAAGTGTTTCTTATCTCCTTTCCCATATATCAATTATAATAACTTCTTGCACTCCAACATGTTGTCAAATTGCCTAATGCTTCTCTGGGTAGCTGCTCAGTAGGGATACCTGTCTTGAACATCTTAGATCCTAAAGTTCTCTGAGTCATTCTCAAAACACAGCTGGAGTTGGTAGACATGCTATAGTCCTAAATAAAGATATGGGAATAGAGTGCAGTCTGAAATATAAGTGAGTGAACAAAAGAAGATAAGGTGAAATTCTCCAGAGTCATACTGCACAGAATAAATTACATTACAGGTATGCTGTGAATGACAATATGTTCATGGTTATTGCACTAAATTTTAATGTTCAGCCTTCTTAATTATAAGTGTTTGTTTCTGCTATGTAGAAAACCTGTAAAAAGTAATATGAAAACACTAATTTTATTTCTGTCATCTTCCTCTTGCTGTGTATGTGGCAATAAATCAGAACTTTTTCTGATGACATTATCAGCCACAAGCATTAAAAATTGACACATTTCCTAGCATGCTCAGCATTATAATGTACTTAGCATCCTGCACATTGATATTCAACTACTGTAAAATGCTTTCATTACAAGACATTTTTGTGTGCCTTCAGTCATGTACAAATCTAACAAAGAGCAATCTGCAGAGTTAAGGTTTAGTTTGAAATGTCAGTTTCTATTCATAAACATCAATAAAAAGTATTTGTCCTAATAGCATTTGGAAGCAAGAAAAAAATAAACCAATTTGTGCTTCAGAGTGGCATCATGAAATTATTACTTAACACACTGAACACTCCATTACTGTATATTTGCTCTTTATTTTTAGAGAAGCTCAGCGTACTTCAAGCCCAAACCTTATGTTTCTCAAGACTCATAAAAATTGTTCATATACGAAAACTCATTGCATTTTTCTGTTAATTGATATACTAAAGCTCCAAGCTTCCCTCATCCTTCATCTAATAGTTTTGATTCATGTTTCATGGCAGCATGATAAGTTCCATTTTTATACTTTTTATAGTGGAAAAAGAGGTTTGACGCAAAGCAGAGATTTCTTTGCTCAATCTCAATGTTTGGTTTTATTCTACAGCTAGGTGTTTTGAACTGGTTAGGTAACAAACTGATCTTGCATGGAGTTTATGCCATAACCCCAAAACTTCTTGGAACATAGGGATGATGACTATGTCTAGATTTGACACCTACCAAAGTAAATAGCTGTTTCTAAACTGAAATCCGTGCTTATTTATTTACTTATTTATGTATTAGCTCATAATCCATAATAAACTTGAAGCTTAAGCAAGAAAAGGTAAAAGTAACCATTTTACATTGCTACCTTCTTGAAAACACTAGCAACTGACAAATACAACCAATAGAATAGGTTTTACCTTTAGAAATGTTTTAATTACCCTTACACACAAACACTGATTTCACAATGGCTTCCAGAAGGTTGTGGCAAGAATATAGATCATGAAGTTTTTATATTACCTTAGTGTACACTTCAAAACTGAACAAGATGGTGTGAAACAGAAGACTCCCTTGTAATGAATCTGTGCAAAGAACCAGGTTCCTCTGGAGGGGTGAACATGAAAGAAGGAACTGGAACAGTCACTCAGCTGGTAGACAAGAAAGAACTGTGCTTGGAGTGGAGGTGCAGAGGACAGAAAAAAAGAGGAATGAGCTCAACATTATGTCTTCTTTAAATCTTTATTCTTTTATTGTCAACAGTCTGTTTCAAAGAACATCCTTTTCTCACGCTGCTGCTTCAAAGGGAGTTAACAGCTACTGTTGTTACCCATTCTGTATTTCAGACATCAGAAGTCCCTGCAGTAGGTCACCAGCAGGGAGAATTTTTAGCTATAAAAAGAATTCCTTATATGGGTCTAAATCTTGCAGCACCTAAATGTACAAATAGCAAAGAAGCAGCACCCCGACTCACAGTACCTTCTCTTCTCTACAGATACACACAGTTTTCCTTGCTTGTCTAGCCCTAGTAATTTTTTATATGCTCCTCTCTGAAACAGAGTAGAATGCACTATGTTAATTTCATGATGAGGATATTCTGCGGACTTCATACATGTTTGAAACCTCACAAGATAAAAAAGGCCAGGAGCTGCTCAGATGCCAAACTCCTTTACAAATAACAGACAATATAATTTCCTTTATCACCATTTTAAGCACAAAGGATTATTGCTGATAAAGTCTATCCAAGAATATTAGTCTTTCCCTGGATTCATGACATAATGTAGAGGAATGTTAACATGATGTTAGATCTTCACATTCCTGTTCCAGTCAAGGAGAAAATGGGAATTTAAGCCAGACAACTTTTTCTTCAGTTGGGCTTTTTGGAATTTTTTTATTGCCTTTTTTGATCATAGGGGCTTTAGCATTCCTTTTCTGTGATGCTTGCTTCTCAATATGTTGTAAAAGAAGTCAAGCATTGAATTATGAATCTAAACTCCTGTGTAATACCCTTGCTGGGTTCCTTAGACTGAGGTGTTACAGTGTCTTACTAGTGCAAAGTGTCCAGCACAGCACTAAATAGATCACCTTTGAAAAGTATTAGAATTAAACAAGTTTGAATGATAGAAATGGAACAGAAAGCTACCACTATAATTTTTAACTTCAGAAAGAAAAGTTACATAAGGAAATAAAATAGTTACAATGAAAGAATCTGAAGTGAGCTAATGTCTAAATTCTCTGACAGACAGAATAGAAAAATAAAAACCATACATGAGACAAACTGTCTGAGTTTACTGACTCTACTGATTTAAAAGGCTAAAAGGTGCTAGTAAACAGCTAAATCTAGGGGATTGTTAGAAAGAAAAAAAAACACAACCCCTAAAACCAATGATGATGACAAATAATACACAAAAAACCCTCAAACAACTAAAGAAAAACCCCCAGCAGTTATTCAAAAGATAAAATTTAGACCTGAATGATGAAAGTAGGAGAAAAAAGAATATATGATGGTGAGCTAAATGTTGCAGATTTAAACAAGTGTTTAGGAGTGACTTAGTAACATCATTAAAACTTCTAATAGAGGGTTTTTAAGCACAGGAAGTCAGGAAGACAGTCAAAGATTAAATGAGGGTCAAAAGAATATACGGTTGCTAAAGACACACTCAAGGGAGAAATGTGTATAGCAGAAGAGCTAAAAATGTACTGTATTTGTTCTCCTAATGTGTCTCCATGATGGTTTTCTATTTTTTTAATGAGGGAACACTTTAGGAAGTGTCTCAAATTAAAGTGCCAGTAAGTGACTATTAAGATAAACCAATAAAAAGATTAATAAGACATTGACATGAAGAGATGATATTCAGCCAAGGAACACTAAAGGTAATCAAATATGAAATTGCTAACTTCCAGTTAAAATCAGAAGGATGGAAAGGATCAAATAGGACATCAACTTTAAAAGACTCCAGGAGAGAACTAGGAAAATGAACTGACAAATCTGATTTAACTTCAGGCAAACTGTAAAGATTGGAACTCTAAGACTAGCAGGGGGTAAAAAAAGAAAAGAGAGAGAGAAGAGACTGAGAGAGAGATGGAAAAGTGGAAAGAATCAATGGCGGTTCTGTAGAGAGCATACTTTCCATCCAAAATCAATACAATATTGTAAAAAAGTCAGTGGCTACTTTGGGAACATCCTGAGGCAATGGAGCTTGATTCTATTTACCAATAAACTGTTAGAATACTCTATGGCAGGGTAGAGACTCATGCCAACTGTCACTGTCCTGTTTACAATTTAAAAGCTAACACAATCCCCAAAGAGCATTCTCAATGTGGAGCCACATGTTATGGGGAATATGAAACATAAACTGTGCCCTCATCTGAGCTCAAGTGTCAGAGAACAGTTGTAGGCACATTAAATATGTTGGTATTAATACATCCCTAAAGTTTGAGAATAATGAAGGTCTAATTGTTAGAATATGCATATGTTTACAGGGATTTACTAAGGTCTTCCATCAAAGTACCCTACAGAAATTGTACCAAATCCAAAAATGAAAATCTGTACCTGGAGAGAGTAGAAAGGGTGGGAGAAGGCCACTGGTCCTACCTCTACACATATAATAAAAGAATTTCATTTCACTGCAATGGGTGTAGAAATATTTGATGTTATTTGGAGTATTTTAAGACGGGTAAAAGATATCTGAGAGCAGTCAAGAAAGCAGAAAAACTGTTTGGTGTTATTGTAAATCAATGAATGATAGAATTATTTAGGTTGGACAAGACCTTTTTCTCCAAAGTAATCTCAAGTCATTGATTCATGTAAGAATTTTATTAGGCCTTTGAGTCTTTAACATTCACTTACAAAGTTCACCAAAAAGAAAATTATATTTGCTGCTTTCAATATAACATGTTCAGTAAACAATAATGAGGTAGTGCCACTTCAGCTACAAGCAGACAGTTACATACTCACTATTAAAACCCCAAAAGAATGGAAATTGAAAAAACTATTAGGTATCAATACCTGAAGTACAGCTGAAATGTGCAACATAAAATTGAACTAAAATTGAGCAGAAACAAGAGTGATGTACAACAAA
The DNA here is from genome assembly GCA_034509425.1 of Eopsaltria australis. Taxonomy (NCBI): domain Eukaryota; kingdom Metazoa; phylum Chordata; class Aves; order Passeriformes; family Petroicidae; genus Eopsaltria; species Eopsaltria australis. Next base: position 82,628 of record JAVTVJ010000929.1, read on the forward strand.
GCACAAGAAAATGTAATATTTAATATTAAGTCTTGTGATTATGTGGAAAAGTAAAAACTTTTAATAAACTAGTTAATATTTCTATTACATAATTTGTAAATATTTTGCATTCTATAAATAAAAATCAAAGTTAAAATACAATTTATATCTAATCCAAAAGTTATAGTGAAAAATAGAATAAAATAGTTTATAATCTGAAGGCAAGAATAAAATTCCTACATTCCCAGACCATTGCAAAATTAACAAGACCTTGCTGGATCAAAAAGAACCTCTGCTTCCTCTGGTATTTGTCTTCAAAAAGCTTCCTCTGGTATTTTTCTTCAAAACATACTTGTATGCCAGGAGTAAAAGCATGAGGGAAAAGTGATACATAAGTCAATTTTACTTTCTAGTTTTTGTCAGCCACCCCTGTAACGATTGCTTTGAGGTCATACCTGGACAAAAACCCCTTCAAATATACATTGATGATTCTAATTTGCCTCAATTTTTTTTTCAATTTTATAAATTTGTTCTATTTCTTTTTTTCTGTGTACAGAAATTCCACAGTTAAATTCTGAGTTGTGAGAAAGCAATTCTTTTTCTGCAATTTAAATCTTTTGCCTAATGTTACATTATTAGGTTCTTGCATTCAAAGAAATGATATTTCTTCTTGTATTCCAGTCATTTCATTGTGTCTTTTTTGTTGTCCTTTGCTGTTTTTCTTCTCTTCAGGCTGAAAACATCAATCTATCTAGTGCTTTTCTAATTATCCTTTTTGAGGTGGTCAAATAAAAGCACATCTCCTTCTCAGAATGGAGGAAAACCATAAGATTTATACAGATTTATACACAACTATTCTCCTGTAATCTGTCTGGACAAAAAACTGGCTGGATGGCCAGGCCCAAAGAGTGGGGGTGGATGGTGCTGTGTTCAGTTGGTGACCAGCACCAGTGAGGTTCCCCCAAGGCTCAGTATTGGGGCCGGGTCTGTTTAATATCTTTATCAATGAACTGAAGGAGAGCATCAAGTGCCCCTCAGTGAGTTTGCAGGTGACACCAAGCTGGGTGGGAGTGTTGATCTGCTGTAGGGTAGGAAGTCTCTGCAGAGGGATCTGGACTGGTTGCATCAATGGGCCAAGGCCAACTGTATGCAGTAAAGTAAGAAGTACCAGGTCCTGAACTTGGGTCACAACAACCACATGCAGGGCTACCATCCAGGGGCAGAGTGGCTGGAAAGCTGCTCAGTGGAAAAGAACCTGGGGGTGCTGGTCAATAGCAGCTAATCATGAGCCAGTGTGTGCCCAGGTGGCCAAGAAGGCCAATGGCACTTGGCCTGTATATGAAAAAGTGTGGCCAGCAGGACCAGGGCAGTGATTGTCCCCCTGTACTCAGCACTGGTGAGGCCACACCTTAAATCCTGTGTCCAGTTTTGGGCCCCTCAATACAAGAAAGGCATTGAGGTGCTGGAGCGTGTCCAGAGAAGGGCAACAGAGCTGATGAAGAGTCTGGACCACAAGACTTATGAGGAGCAGCTGAAGGAGCAGGGGTTGTTTAGCCTGAAGGAGGTTTAGAGGGGACCTTTTCAGTACCTACAACTACTTGGCTGGAGGTAGTAGTGAGATGGGGGTTGGTCTCCTCTCCTAAGTAACAAGAGATAGAACAAGAGGAAATGGCATCAAGCTGCATCCAGAGAAGTTTAGATTGGATATTTGGAAAAATGCCTACACAGCCAAGCGTGGGAAGAGGCTGCACAGGGAGCTGGTTGAGTTCCCATTCCTGCAGGTAAATGTGGTACTCATGTACATGGTTTAGTGGTGGACATGACAGTGTTAAGTAGCAGTTAGACTCAATAATCTTAAATGTCTTTTCCAACTGAAATGATTGTAGGATTCTGTAATCAATTTTCTGTGACAAAAATAGCAGTCATACAAAATATGCCTACTTTGTTTTCACAACTTGTGTATCTTGTACTGACTGGATTAAAAGCACAAAGAGTAGATAATTTCTTAGTTTGCTGCTTTGTAAAATAAGAGATCTAGCCTCTGATCCATGCAGAGAATTATAATTATACTTTCTTTTTGTCACCAGCCAGAATATAACTAAACCATCACAAGCAGTCAGTGCTGGAGTTTCATAACACTAAGAAAGAGAAAAGGTAATTTGCAACACTTGCAAAGGTAGTATTTTGTTTTCCTATTTTTTAACAACTTTTCTGAATCCAAAGGCAATTTCTTTTATTTCCTTCCTTCCTTGTGTTTTCATTTTACTGCAACAATTATTTTCTTACTTCTCTACTACATCTTAAACTGACTAGAGTGTGATGAATCTGTAATCCAATTCAACTGTGAGTCTTGAGCTCAGAGATATTCTATTAACAGTAGACCTTGTATTATTTTGTTAGTTATGGTGGCACTCTCTTCAGCACATAATTCCCCTTCACTTCATCCTCCTGGAAGCTTCTTCTGACCTCTTTTATCCAGTAGAGCACTTAAATAAAGGAAGTGGTTTCCAAAAATCACAGGCAGAAGTGAGAAAAATGGAAAGGACAAGGACATAATGGTAATATCTCTCAGCCATGAAAGACAATGGAAGACTTGTCAAAGGACACACTTCACATCATTACCCTCATCTTACCGTACCCATCTGTCATATGTTCCTCAAGAACTACTTTAAAACTTTCATATATTAACAACTCAACTTAGTCTTTAATGATATGCAATGTAATTGCCTAAATCTTTTTTGCAGCTAAGAAATTAGGGCTGATATCCTCTCTACTAATAATGTGTGCCTCCCAAAGGCATTGCACAAGGAGCATATTTGGCCCATTCTGGTTTTCTTCTCCTAGAGATGACATCTGTAATTTTGATGAGAAGTCAATCTGAGCCAAACTATGGCACCTACAAACTGCCTTGCTACAACAACTCTTATAATGAGAACAGGAGCGTATTTTGCAGTAATAAAAAATGACAGAACAATTACAGTGAGCTTTAACTTTTATAGATAAATTACACACAACAGATTTTATTAGTTCTAAAGTAATGATTGTTATCAACCTGTCTTTTTATTATCTCATGTTTGCTAAACCAGCATTGTTCAGTTGATTAACACCTCTGAACTTTCATAGACAACTATAATATAAAACATAACAGCAGTAACAGCAATTGTACTATAAATGCAGATCTAATACCAATACAAGATGCTAAATTCATTATTTAAACAGTTTTCAATATTAAAGAAACTCAATTCAAGGTATAACAAATTACTAGAGCAAGTTTCTTTTTTTATTGTTGATATAATAATAAATTAAGCTTAACTATTGTTTCATAGGTCACAAAGTCCCAATGTCTGCCAATGAAAGATTGTTCTCTACAGTATTTTTATTCTGTGCAATTTAAATGATGAAAGTTCTTGAAATATTGCTTTCATTCCCACAGAAACAGTTTTAAACCACAGATGATTGATCAAACAGCAGGGTATATTCCCTAATCTAGTGTGGTTCTGTTGGTAATAAGAGAATGTACATTCTCCATTAAGGCTTCATTTGGCTCAGCTCAAATAGTCCACTGCTAAAGGTCTGATCAGTAGGATCACAGAATTTCTGAGGTCGTAATGGACCTTTAGACACCATGGAGTTCAACACCCTTGCACAGTGCGCTATCAACTACAGCAGGGTGCCCAGGTCTCTGTCCTCCCAGGTTTTGAATATCTTGAGGGATGCAAACTGCAGCCTCTCTGGACAACCTCTTCCAGTGTTGGACTTGTTTATTCTTACGATAAATGGAATTTTACTGCTTTTAAATTTCTATCTCTTGCCTTTTGTAGTGTCAGTGGACACCACTGAGAAGGATCTGGCTTCCACTTCTTCATTCACGCTTGTCAAATATTTATAAACATTGGCACCAGTCCCTTGCCAGGCCCCCAAACCTTCTTCTGCAAAGTGAACTGTCCTAGTTGTCTCAGTTTCCCTTGCATGACAGCTGCTCCAATCCCATAAACATCCTTGTGGTCCTGCATTAGATTCTCTCCAGCATGTACATGACTCTTCTACCTGAAAGCCCAGACATCCTCAATAGTGCCGAGCAGAGGAGAAGGATCTCCTCTTTCTATCTGCTAGAAATGTTTTTCCTGCTTCTTAAGATGCTGTAGCTCTTTTTTTGCACTCATGGGACAAGTCACTGTCCACCAGTAACACAAAATTATTTTTTGCAAAGATGCTTTGCAGACGATCAGCCTCCACCATTTACTGGTGTGTGGATTTATTCCTTTTCAGGTACTGGACTTAGAACTTTTCTTTAGTCAGCTTCATGGGGTTCCTCTTGGCCCATTTCCTCACCTTATTAAGATTGCTTCAAATGGCAGTCCAATTGTTTAGTATTTGAGCCTGTCCTTGACATTTTATTTTCATCTATAAACTGGCTGAAGGTGAATATCCATGCAACCTGTCCTTCTACCAAGACTTTGTCATGCAAATACAATATGCTCTGTTTGCTTAAATCCCTAGGTAAAAATGCGCACCTGCTTTATATTAAGGAGCTTCAACATTCCAGTTAAGGAAATAATAATTTTCATAGTATGGCTCATGTATTTATCCTAACCTACATCTTCCTCTAATGTTCTTGTTGGAAGAAAAATTCAGCTTTTGACATAATGTAGGCCTCAAATGTATCTGATTTTACCAAAATAATGGAATTCTGTTAGCACTGGAGAAGAAATTAACCAGGTGAGATGAATCCTATGGTAAAATTTTGGCTATTGTTCATAAAGGAATATTTGCCCCCTGGGCAAATGATCTATAAATTGTCACATGGGAACAAGCTGTATATGAAGACAAATGGGCCCCAGCTCTCTCATCTTGCGCAGGCTGGCTCATCTCCTCAGTGCATACAGAGCCTCTTCATCCTCATACCTTGCAGGCTGCAGGAGGGGGTCTGTCATATTTATTACACACCTCAACGATAAAAATGTTTGTAATTAAAACAAACCATAAAGCAGTTGTGTGAAGCCAAGAGAGAGTGCAAACATTTTTTATGGTGTTACTTTGAACTCATTTTCTGTGAATGAATCAAGTTGGAGTAGCATTTGAATACTGCTCAAGCTAGGTCTCTAAACCAGCAACATGAAAATGCATTTTATTTTCATTTCAGTTGTAATAGCTTCATTGTAATTCTCTTAACCTTGCTATAGTCCATGATAACTAAATCAAAAGTTCATCTGCATGCATAATTAATTTGTTTATATTTGAATACTGGTCCTGTCACATTATATATTAATGACGTAGTAAGCTAAGGACTGGCTTAAGGACTTTGCCAACTGTATAAATTTCATTTAGAGCAAAATAATCCCTTTATTAATACCATATGTGCATCAGGGCTACACATATAATTTTGTTTGAAAGTCAGTCCTGGTTGTCTCCAAACCTTGAGGAAACCATGTTTGAATGGTAACTATAAGCAAAGTGTCAGGACATATGCAAATGCTAGTGCAGCTGCAAACATGTCTAGTTAAAATATTTGAACATCCAGTGTGTTTATGCTTATGTGATGCATGTCTTCTAGCTATACACCTTAGTAGAATATTTCTGAATTTTACTTGCATGAGGCCAATTGAAGAAATAAATTGTCATCCTTGAGTTCAAAGAAAATAGGATTTTAAATCTGAATATGTGTGTGGAGATTTTGGGAGTATAAAACATTGGGAATAGTACACCTTTTCCAGAGAAAGGGACATGAGATTCTCAGGTCATTAACTGGTGTCTGGGTTCAGAGAAAAACAAGGCAGAAAAGTGACCAGAACAGATCCAGCAAATACCAGCTGTGCAGATATGAATCCAGTGATGTGATGATGATAAAAAAATTATACACAAGTAAACTATTTGTATTTGTTGCTTCTTGGACACAGGCACTGCTCGTAAAAGTAGTCAGATCTGATTAGTGAGGTCAACAAAGAGGCAATTAAATGAGCCAAATAGAGGCTTGGCTGGTCATTTACAATCAGGATGCCTTCAATGATATTAAAACTCACCTAAATAAAAATCCTCGTAAAATCAGAAGCCAAAATACACAATCAGAACAGGCTTAAAGCAAGAAATTTGATTAAAGCCATTTGCCTCACAAATGATGATGAAACAATTAAATGAATGGAGAATTCACTCAGAATGTAAACCGAGGCAGAAGAGGAAGAATGAGAAGCAGTGCTCATGTGCTCATATTTGCAGCCCTTTAGAGCTAAAAAGAGCACTGCTTCTGCTTTGTGGGCTGAAGAAAGCCTCTCAAACTTGGATCAGAAGGCCACAAGTTTTGCTTTAGAGATCCCAAGCAATATTGAAGATACAGTCTTCACTAATAGGCTGTATCATTACTATTAGGAATTTTAGACTTACTTAGAGTTGAATTTTCTAATATCTGTTTCCAAATGTTGACTTTTTATTAATTTCTTAGCAATATTGAAAGCCCTTTTCCATCCATCTAAACTTTTGCTCCATATTTAAGAACCTACATTCTTTGATCTAGTTAACTTCTTCCATCTCTTTTCTCATAGATTGCTGTATTCATTTATTAAGCTATACAGTTAAAGTCTTTCTCACAGCTCTCTGGATCATTTTAGAACTAATTTAAATTTTTCTAATGATTTGTTGAATGGTGGATATCATAAGAATAAATGGCATTTCACCAGAAGACTTACTTACTTACTGAAACCGTGGAGCAAGATAATTCAACTTTTGTAAGATTTTCTGTGGCAAATTTCACCAAGCATTGCATTAAGAGTACATGAGACAATCATCTACCATAATCAGCAAATACTTCAACTCACTCCTTTTCAAGGCTAAACATTCAGTTTTGTAAATATGGACTGGTTGATAAGCTTCCAGATACAATGTAACAGGGCACTTCCTAATGAAAATTAAGTAACCATGTCTTCAAGGCTTCAATCACATTTGTAGCTGTGGTGAGCCTCATTATCCATTGAACCTGCAATCTGTTATCTGTACATTTAACCATAATGATTTCAGTAGCACTGCCTAGATTATTTATAAAAAAGATTTATTGAATATAGGAGAAGAGGACACTTAACTAGAAGTACTTTGAAGAGCTCCCTTGCAACATTTAAAACTTTGGATCCTTTAGTAAGTAATTTTGAAGATATATTATTTATACCTTCATAATTTCAAATATAGTGAGTTTAAATCAAGTGCCTTTTTGTGTTTGGTCAGATACCCTAGAGATGCCAAAATATTATGCACCGCAATAGTAGCATTTAGTAAAAGTGAAAAATGGAAAAAGGAAAACAGTATGTTATTATCTCATATGGCAAACTAACCACAGAACATTCAGAACATTCTCATTGGTGGTGATTGGTGCTCCAAAATCACATTTCAATTAAAGAACATGGCTTCTTCTTATTCTGGTTATGAATTATTGGGTTTGAGGCGTGGATATTTTTTTTTTTTCTTCAAAAGGTCCAGCCTGAAGACTGTGTCTTGGAGTTGTACTTTGTTTGAATCCAGAACCCTCTTCTACCATGACGCTTATGACAGGGTGGAACAATGGAGGGAATGGAGTGCAGTGATCAATTTTATGAATTGCCTTTTTGAATTAGTTGTTGCCCTTAGTGACATAACTACATAGACTGAACTTCCACCTCCCTTTTTCTTTTGTTTCAAGCTCATGTGCATTTCTGACCCCATTTGATTCATCAGAGGATCCATCAGAAGGAACAATGTACAATAATCTCATTTCTTTTCTCCTGTGAAAGAAGATACAGGGGGAGACAGCAAGAAAAGAAACTACAAGGTTATCACTTCAGGGCACAAAGAGGTAAAACCAAAAGTGGAGCACCCAACTGCTTCAAGTTTCTTGCTCTGGTGAATTCACATCTGAGCAGGCAATAAAAAGGTGTTGCTACACTTTAGTGAACTGCATGAGCTGCAGTAGTTATCCATGACTACTGTCCCTGTCTTATCCTACCTGTGAAATAAAACCTGTGAGTTTAGAGTACTCTCACCATGTTCCAAGTAGCTAAAGGTCAACATTAACTTATGCACTGTGCTTTATCATGCCAGGAATGCATGCATCATCAGTGGATTGAGAATAACTGCCTTTGAATCACGACACCATGCTTTTCAGAAAGATAACATTTTCAAATGATATAGAATCATTTCATCATTTCAGACTCACCTATTCTGTGAATACCTTCATGCTGTACCTAATGTGAAGACCTCAGACTTCCCGTGAATAAGAGGTACACATTTTGCATCTATTATATCTTTTATCTGCAGTACAAACTAAGGTTGCCCAAAGTCCCTGCTGCCCTTAAGACAGCAAATATTTTGAGTCCTTTTGGGAAGAACCTGAGGGCATCTTCAAGGAATAATCTCCAGACTATTTTCTTTTTTTCCCTACTTGATGTCAGTGAAATGGCAAATAGAATAGCTAAAGGATACATGCAAATAATGTTGCTGATGGATTGGGTACAACACCAATTCCCACTGCCATCCAGGAGTATCAGCAGGTCTGCCCCAGAGCTCACCCTTGGGATGACTGAACAAGCAATCAAGGTAGATGGCAAGCTCTCCTGGCCTTGAGGCTACCCTGAGGGCTGCTCTACATAGTAGCATAGACCCAGCATCTGGGACTCTGCAGGCGATCACTGAAGCAGCCTGTGCTTTCAGAGCTGATGCTTCAGGCTCTTGGCACACCACTTATGTCTTGCTAAACAGTCAGTTCACACTTTCAAAGTACTCAGAAACTGTAGAGCAATAAGGCTGTTCAGCTATGAGATGAGAATATATTGGCTGCAAGTGAGATAGTATCGATGACTATTTTAAAGTGGAAAAAATTAACAGATATAGAGATAAATATTGGAGGACTTTGACACAGAGTATAAAGCTGAATGAGCAAGGGTCTGATCCTGTACTGGTGCTATGTATGACTCGCATTGTCTTTGATTTTGACAGGTACTTTTCTTGCATTCTTTTACTTTCTAACCATTAGAAAACTATCTCCTATTCAAGTCCTAAATAGCAAACTAGTGTCTCAACATTTTTCCTACATACATGACTTTAAGACAATGTGGAAACATGCCCCAGTAGATATGACTGTTCAGCAGAATCTCCTCTGGGTGGTCTTATATGCATGCAACACACGTACAAACAAAGTATGCAATGAATTTAATGACTTTTTTCTTACTCGATATACTAATTTATGGACTTATAAACCCAACATAATATGTTGAATAGTGCTGGAGAACAAGTTTATCAGCTCATTAAAATCTTGACAATATAAACTGCAATTAACAAAAGGGAATGCAGTGTGTTAAAGAATTTGTCATTCAACTAAAGGTTTCTACCTATTTGCAATGATTTGAAATGCCATATTGCAAGAGTTTAATTAGTTTAATTGTAGTTCTTGGTGTTCTAGATGAGTTCATATTTGGACAGTATTCTAAATATTTAAAATTCTCCTGAAGAATTGGATGGCGTCAAATTGCTGCTGGAAAGCAAGAAGTGGTAATAATGCTATGCAGTGACATGTGATGGGGGATTTAAACAATCAATGAAAAGTAACATCCACACATTTTAAATTAAAATTCACTTTTGGCAAACCTCAAAGCAGGCTCTCTTGAATAGCGTTTCCAATTAATCCATTATGAATAGTCTTAGAAGTGTATTAGGCTAAATTGTTTGCCATATAATTTGGGAATTAAGAATGAATCGAAAGAAGCCCTGAGGAAAGTGACCCAGGGGATGTTGGTTGTGAAGAAGCTCAACATGACCCAACAATGTTTCACAGCCCAGAAAGCCAAATGTGTCCTTGGTGGCATCAAAAGAACTGTGACCAACAAATTGAGGGATGTGATTCTGCCTCTCTGCTCTGTTCTGGCAAGACCCCCACCTGTAGTGCTGCATCCGGCTCTGGGGCCTCCAACAAGAGAAGGACAAGCAGCTATTGGAGTGGGTCCAGAGGAGGGCTACCAAGATGATCAGAGGGCTGGATCACCTCTCCTATGAAATCAGGCTGGGAGTTGGGGTATTCAATCTGGAAGACAGAAAGCTCTTAGAGCAGCCTTCCAGTATCTGAAGGAGGCCTATGAGAAAGCTGGAGAGGGACTTTTCATAAGGGTGTGTAGTAATAGGATAAGGGCACATGGCTTCAAACAGAGAGAGTAGGTTTAGATTAGATATTAGGGAAGAAATTAATTACTGTGAGAGTAGTGAGGCACTGAAACAAGTTGCCCAGAGAAGCTGTGGATGCTCCATCTCTGGAAGTGTTCAAGGTCAGTTTGGATGGGGCTCCTGGTCTAGTGGAAGGCATCTCTGCCCATGACAGGGAAGGGTGGAACAAGGTGATCTTTTTAAGGTCTCCTCCAAACCCAACCAAACCATTCTCTGATTGTGTGATAATGATCCTGTTTAAGCAAGACCATTGCTTAAAATCCTAGGCAAGTATGTAATATTTAAAAAATAAAACATCTTTGATATCTGTGTTAGAGCTTAGGACTGCCTGAACCAAAGAAGTTAAATTCCCAGGGTCTGTTAGTTTATACACTACCACGAGACATAAATGTATGGATTACAGGCAAGCATCAGACCACAGCTTTTAAATACAGAACTAAATAGAAATGAACATTACTTTCCCTGGCCTCATTCCACAATACAATATCTATACAAGGTGTGATACACTTTTCCCCAAAAGGTACTACTAATGGCTAGTTTCTTTCTATCTAATCACTGGATTTTGTTTGCATGTGAATTCTAATCTTTCTTACTTGTGCAGAAGAATGCGTGTTTGTAGAAACTTAATTTTGGGAAGCCTAAAAGTTTTCTATTCCTCTTGAAGCTTTGTTTACTACTGAATCAAGTTCCTAGTTACAACAAAGAGCTAGACATAGAGAGGGATTTTTTCCCTCATTTGAATCCAATTAAAAATTTATATCTGACATGTATTTAACTATTCAGTTGCCATAATTGTTACAATGTGTACCCATGAGAATACTGACAAATTTACAGGACACATATGACCTGTATTAAGAATGCAAATTACACCACGGGCAAAAGACAAATTTTGACTAGCAACTTGCAAGCCTTATTCTCATGCAGGAATGGGCATGCTTTAGCATATATTTGTTCCGTGTTCCAGTTTTTAGCACTTGGAAATCAAAATGTTCCTCTATTATTTACCTAAAATAATGTGAACAGATCAAATACATTTGTAGCAATGCTCACATACGTGAAGCTGCAACCCAAAAAATACGTGTCCTTGTGTGCCGCTAATATTTTCTAAGAGCAAATAAATTTTCATTTAATCTTAAATATTTCAATCAAAATTTCACTCAAATCAAGTACTCAGAGAGGGAAAATTTCAATATTAAAATGAATTTGAAAGCTGTGTTCTCACCTCCATTAGTTAATTTTAATGGATATTCTGTCAGCTGAATACACTACTAGAAGTGTTGACCAAAGGAAAAATAATACTTTCTGCAAATGTTAAAGAAAACACATAGAAGGTGATTTGAAAATTCTTAATGGCAATTACATGCAATGTAATTTTTGATCCTTAAGTAATAAAGAGAAACCTCTCAAACACAAGCTTCTTGTCCGACTAAAGCAGTTTGAACTTCAGATACAAAAGACCCCCAGTAACTCAGTTATGTACAGTGGATGTACAGAATTATCTTTACACCACTGAACTCTTTGTTAACGCTGTAGGATTAATGCCCAATTCACTATATGCTCTCACTTCAGCTGATTTCATCAATGTTCCTCAGCCTCATGAAGTCACTCCATTTCTCCTTCTTGTCTAACTTTACTACACCAGAAAAGACACTAACACTTACTTTCTCATCTTACTAAAGCTGAGGTTTAAATAGCTTCAGACAGAAATTTGTTTTGCTGTCACAGAAGAGTTTGACAGAGAGCTCTTTAAGACTTGAACTTTCACTGTTTACCTATATAGCTTCTTGCAGTCTGTAGCAATCATGTGGAAAATAAAAAACACAACACATTTTCTTGGTTTTTTTATAATTATTGGATGATGAAATAGAATCCTACATATGTAATTTTTCTTTGATAAGTTGGAGAACTTGACTTGCTCCTGGGGAACTGAACCAATACATCACAGATGAACATGTGGAGCAAATTACTCCTGCTCCTCATGTTGGGGGTTGTGGCTTTTAATGGAGGTTTCAGTTAAAAAATATATTTTCTTGTTATAGTGGAAATTCTAAATTTTTAAAAAATATTTCCATGCAAATATGTTTGTTCCATTATGCAATTACTAAAATACAAATTCTGACAATGAAGTTATAAATTGGGATTTCATTTGGTGAGTAATTTCAAATATCAAATGCATTCAAACAGTAATCTTATCTGTGAGAAAGCAATATATTGTCAATTTGATTGTCATATTTAACTGTAATTAGTAAGACCTTTTTCTCCAGTACAAAAAACAACTGTAATCATACAGAAAGCTAAGGACATGCTTCGTTTTCCTAGGGGTATTTTTTTCAATTTAAGAACAAGCTGATTCTTTTGGTACTACAATACTTAGAAAATTCTATTGCTATCAACTGTTAAAGTGATGTTACATACAGTTCGAGTAAGTCTCATCTTTGTTCCAAGAAAAGTGCTTGGAGTAACATGTCAGATTTTTAAGTTCATATGAAATATGAACTTCATGAGATTTGTCTCGTCTTGCTGTAATAAAGCTGGTATAAATTAGTGTCTCTAATCCAATGAATGCTTTTCATTTTTAAATATCTTTGACTTGTGTCAAGATCTTTCCTCAAAAGATTGTTATCTGTCTTTTTGTAACAAAGTGAATATCAAAAAGAGAAACAAAAGGAAATTGGGAAAAAAGGAGGTGAACAGGACAGAAAAATTTCTGAATGAAGAGGTAGACCTTTATCATTTCTGTAAGTTGAGACAGAAGTGTTGAGTGGGTAGAAGATACTTGTATGGACTTTTTAGTGCAGTTTGACAGGAAATTAAGCACCTTTAAATCTGCTCATCTATCATGCATTCACCTTTATCTCTTGACATGTCCTTAGTAAATGGTGGCATTTGGAAACAGTTCAATTAAAGTCACTGTGCTCTGGGTAATGCTGCAAACACTGTGTGTGAAATAAATAACTTGTAAATTGCATTGCATGAATATCACTATTGAAACAGCAAGTATCATAACAATGAGTATATATAACAAAGTTGAATGAGTACTGATTAGTCACTTATTTTATGATAATTCTATGGCTAAAGGCCATTGCACCCTTACTATTCAAGATCCATAAAAATTATGTCTATGTTAGAAAGAAGACTGGAAAGATTAAACTTTTCTGTTAGCTGAAATGCATTGAGAGGTAAAAGAAACAAATGAATACATTGTCCTCTCATAGCTTAATCTCATAGTTAAAGGAAGTGTTTTCCTTACTTTATTTTAGTGTTAATTTTTTGAAGGTAAAGTCTATACTAGGGGAAAATATTTCCCTCTCTATTCCTCCTTTTTTCTGCAGATGAGTTGTGAAATATGTTTACAGCCATGCTGGGGGAGAAGGGAACCTTTAAATATTAGTAATAGTATGTACATTCTACTCCTCCACCAGGTTTTCTTTCCTGTGATATAGGTAAGGTCATGTCACCTGTTACATTTGATGAAAACACATAAAAGTATTATAGACAGTAATCTGACTAAGGGAATAAAACGGAAATTAAAACATGAGGTGCTTCAAACTAAAAGACCCAGAGAACAAAGCTGTGGAATTTCTAGGTCAAAGTATTTTAGTATTCAGCTCTTTGTAAAAGACTTGGAAACCCTTCCCAGAGGCTGGGGTGGGGGGTGGTGGTGGCAGTGATGGTGATGGTGGTGAAGGGAATGAGGGTATGTGGGAGAAAAAATATCTTTTTAAGATATTAAAAAGTGGGAAGTGAAATTTTCCAACTGATTTACACATTAAGTATGCATGCAAATGCAAAAACAATACCTTTTTTTGCCTTTTAATGTTCTTTGTTTGGCATATATCGAGATATTTTAGTAAAAGAAGAGTCTATGTTATAGGATTGCTGGTGTATTTATTACAGAATCTTTACAACTACTCAGATGTGCTTATTTCTTGAAGAAGCTTCTCTCTAGGTCAAGAATACTATATTAACTGAGATTTTGAACCAAGCTATGCAGAAAACAGTGTTTCTCACCACAGTCTGTAAAACTACTTTTGAAAAAAGCTCTTCAATGAGTTACCATTTTACAAGTATTACAGCTTTTTTTTGTCATGTATAGTCAACTTCTCTCCATTTATGCAGAAGATATGAATCTGAGTTGTTAAAAATAAATATTGTATTGAAGATTGGTATATCATGTATGTATGGTTGGTCTTTTGACGATCCAGTCTTCCATAACTTGCTATAAATGTGCACTGTAACACTACAGGAGTGCCAGGTGTCATACATAATGTAAGACTCAAGACACTGGCTCATGATTCACACAGCCTTTCACATACATTAACGCAATTGTGCAGCAGTCCTACACTTTCTTTGCTGATGGGAATGTGATTGAGCTGACAGTGATGGCCACGATGTCAGAGTGAGCAGTAGGCACAGGGGTATATAACTACCAGCACAAAACATCTACCAGAGCCTCAGGGTGGTCATGTTCTTCTTATTGGCAGCCATCCCAGCATAACCAATCTGTTCTGCTGAGTTGTTGCACCCTTTAAAATGTCTGATGGACCAAATCCTTATCACCAGTGATGCCTTTTTCTGGTCTTAGGAAATAAAGGCTCAGACACGGTTGGAGGGTTGGGGGTTGTTTCCCTCGGTATTTTAATAGGATCCCGTTCGATGGCTTCTGCCGTCCAGGTAGAACACGCCGCAAAAGCCCCGTCCCCCCAAGTCAAGGATACAATTAAAGACTCTACACATTAGCATATCTACCAGGAGGGCCCAATAAGGGGCCTGGGTGGGCTAACTTCTAGTTTACAAAATCTGTCCTACTAGGAGACTTCGAGGGCCCATGAAAACAGAGTGTTTGGTCTTCTAACTCTACGCGGTTTCAGGGGTGTTTAGTCTACCGGCCTGCTAAACACCATGAAACCAGGCTAAACTATCACCTAAAGCATCACAAGTATGCATGCTAATACTTGTGAATATAGGGAACAGTGTAAGAAATATTCAGAAGAAAAGCAGAAAAATCCTTCAGGCATCACCAGCCAAGAGTCAAAAGAGGAAAAGGAGAAGCTGATCTGGTATAAAGATCAACAAAAATGTGATGTTAAATCTTGTGAGCTCTAATGTGAGCACATTATCAAGTAGGGTCATGCTAACTGTGCATATGTTGAGATGTTGAATGCAGATTACACTTTGAAGTATCACTTGTTGTGCAGTTGTATAACATTTTAACAGTAGAAAAAAATACTCAGTAGAAAGTAGGCACTTTCATTGTTTCAATTACCTTAATGAATCCATATTATTATTATTCATAACTTTTTGCAAATATACTACAAATTATGTAAGTCTAATGTGCATTAGAAATAATCTTTATACCAATAAGTAAAGCATACTTCTGTCCCATGAAATGTAAGGCTTATACCCAATTGATACAAACAAATGAAAACTATAGATCTCTGAAGAAAGCAAATAACCGGATATGCAGACCAAGACAATGGAAAGACAAGCCTCTGCCAAATAGAGAAAACTAGTGAGCTGATCATCAGCATGGCACCTTCTCAACTATAAAAAACAGGAGCTTCCCAGTGACTTGCACTGACTACTTTACTTTTGCAACTAAGTTTGTTGAATGCTGAGTGTAATGGATTACACTCAATTTTTTTCTATATTTTCTAAGTTTTTATAACAGAAAAAAGTCCACATCTAGTCCCATTTGTTCAGCTTTTGCTCTGGTAGGGTGATAATGCCCATTGTAACATTTTTTATGAGTACACATAATCACAGAAGATACTTCTTAGAGAAAGGACAATCTGAATCTTTATGGTTGTGTCTGTTTTCAGTATGGCTTTCTAATTAACCTTGGTCTTGCCATTTCCTAAGAAACTCAACCTAAGATAAACAGTATGTTTCCCTATATGCCATGTTTTTCCCTTTTAATATCTCTATATGCACACTACAAATTGGGTTTTGAGTGGTCTGCTTTATGAAGCTATAAGTAGAGATTGATAGGCTGCTGTTTTGGGTAATTAAACAAAAGGGAGAAAAATGCCAATTCAGGATGCCACAAAAACATGGACAGAGATAATACAGAGGGCAATTTTTTAACCTTCAGCCAAGAAGAAAGTACATTAAAAATATACTACAACAAAAATTGTGAGCAGAGTTCTTATAGGAAAATTACAAAGCATGGGTCTTTTTTAGTTTTTTTAGTATTACTGTAACATTTTTCCCCCTTCACTCCTTCTCCCCTTATTCAGTTTTATAACTTGCAGTGAGTTTAAAATTAAACTATCTTCTAAAGCCTGGGAAAATGTCATTGCATTTGATCTACAAAGCATCCAGCATGCCTCAGAGTGCTGTATAAATAACATGGAGGTCTAATTCTGTGCTCAACCTCAAGAGATGTCAGAAGGAGCAGAAAGACGATTTTAAAGTTATTTTTATTCTGTTTAGATTTTTGCTTTGACTGAGAACAGATGGTGTGTTGTAACTATCTTCTCAGATGAGCTGAATGTCTACAGGTTTGAAAGTTTGTGGTAAATCTCCTTCTTATACTCTGCAAGGACAGCTATAGAAAGAACTGTGCAAGTACAGTGTAGTTTCTGCACTAGGTGAATCCTCTGCTGGGGTGTCAAAATATCTTCATTACACCAGAATTATATACATGGGGCAACTGTGAGAAGCCACATAGTTCTTTAAACACCCAGAAGTGCAGCTGGCCCTGTTTGTCAAGACAAATAGGTGCCAGAGATGAGAAGCCACATGGAAACCTGTTTTCCAGCTGGCAGATTTAAAAGGCTTCCAGTCAAAAAGAGGATTCATGCAGAGAGTAGCTTATTAGCTAGAGGACAGAAGAGACTAGCTGCCTGATTTGAAAAGTTCTAGAAATTGTTTTCTTTTCCTGTTCTCTAGAGGGTATGGGATTGTTCTCTCTGTTAGCTTGATGGTTAATCAAAGTCATGTGTATTCTGAAGCTGAATTACTCTGGTACTCATATCAGGCTTTGACCAGTGAACAAACACTACATCACAAAGTTTTGAATCAATATGTTTTAACTCAAAGAAGATTAGTCACAGAGGCTGGTTTTCTTGGTTTGTTTCTCTCACTGCGTTTTCTTTACGCTCAACAAAGAAACAAAGCCTCTTTCAGAAAGAGCTTAGGTTAGGCTGGTTCAGCCATCCTTGAAGGACTTTCTTTTCTTTCTAAGGAAGGTCATTTGATTACTTGTCACCTTCGACAGAAGTACATCCTTTTGGATACCTTTCTCTGCGTAAACTGCTCAAAGAAATGTGATGTTAAATAGTTTGTCAATATTAGAAGGCTCATTGAAGCAAAATTCTGTGCACTAAGCTTAAGCCTTGCAAACTGCTGTCTGTATATTTCTGCTCAAATTCATAAAAGCTCCAGTATTATCTAAAGAAAAACAGAATTTGGACAAATAATTTTAGCATTCATTGTATAATTATTCAATTAACATTCATTGCAGGATTATGAATGCAGAAATATTTCAATATTCCATATAGTCCACAAAAGAATTGTGCTGTAGGCTTTTCTAGGTGTGGGGAAAATGCCTAGTACTAAAACTGTTGGTTTTATTTCTGTGTCCCAGTGATAATAGAAAACCTGAAAACACATTTAAAAATAAATTGATTTTGTTAGAGGCCTTATTTGTCCATTGGTTGGATGGATTCAACTGTACAAGGTTGTTAAATCTTAAAATGAAAGATGAGGTGCAGCTCATTCAGGTTACAAACATTTGTTATGATCCTTTTTGTAGTGAACATTTAAAAGAAGGAAATACATCATCAGCTCTTATGTTTTATGTATCAACTTGAATAAACCTGTTACTTTCTTTAGTAAAAAGTTCTGTGGTAGCAATATGGCTGTTTGCCATGCTGGATTTGACTAGATGCTCATTACTCTTATCCTGTTTACCTCCAGCAGGAGGCAAAACTTGAAGGTAATAAGTAGGAGGAAAGCAAAAGGACCTGGGGGATCAGCATCAGGTTCTACATGACTTCATACAATTTAACATAATTTCTTAGTTTAGAATTCTTCTCATCTGTGAACAACACATAGTCCCAAAGCTAGGTGCAACAATATTTGTCTCTCTCTGTCTTTTGAGAAGTTCATTTTCTGTGGATTCCACACAACATTCCCATCATAAAGTCCTCCATGTTAGACTAGTTCTTTTGTGCATGAATTGCTATTAATCCTCAGTGACTTCGGCAGTTTCTTACAGAGATACATAGAAGTCAGTGCATGATCATCTGAAATTCTGCAATTTTTTTGCATGTTTGTATAATTGATTTTACTGGCATCCACTGCATTGAATTAATAATCTATAGTGTAGGTCTCTATGCATACTCCATTCTACTATATTTCTCCATTTGAATACAGGAACATCGTTCTTTTCACGTATTTCAACAGGAATCTACCAGAGACATTAGTACTGATGTAAAATATATCTTTAGCAGTTGAACCAAAGTTTTGTAAGAGGAAAAGCTGTCTGTGAGACATTTTGTTTTGACTGAACTACTCTGAGATACCACCTGACAGATAGCAAAACCTTTCTATTTTCTGAATATGCTTAGGCAACATGCCTTTTGATTTTCTTTAGTGGTCACAAATATCTGCTGTCTTCTGTCTGTATGGAGCTCAATTATCCCTCATCCCCCTCTCATTCTGTCTACAAATGATTCTGTCATTTGATCTTTTCTCCCTATGCTTGTTTCCTTCTTGTGTTCTCTTTTCTCTACTGGCCTTTTTTTTTTTTTTGTGTGTGTGTGTGTGTGTGTTTCTTTCTTTGCCTTTCTTTTTTATTCTTTTTTTTATTTTCTCCTTGTTCTATCACTGCAGTCCTGCAAATTTGCTCTTGAACTCTTAGACTTGTAACTATCTCTTCTTCTGCCATGCATTCATTGTAAATATTGAATTCCAAAAGTCTGTGCTCTAGGTATTATTCTGCACTATTGTATCCTGTGTATCTTTAAATGTCAATGTGTTCCACAATCCTTTTTACCTTCTGTTACGGTTTAAACCCAGACAGGAGCCAAGTACCATGCAGCCACTCACACAACCAGCAGCATCAAGGAGAGAATTCAACCATAAGGGTAAAAGGTAGAAAACTTGTGGGCTGAGATAAAGAGAGTTTAGTAGGGAAAGCAAAAGCCATGCACACAAGCAAAACAAATCAAGGAATTAATTCACTGCTTTCCATGGGCAGGCAGGTGTTCAGCCATCCCCAGGAGAGCAGAGCGCTGTCACATGTAATGGTTACTGGGGAAGACAAATGCCTTTACTCTCTCTGACTGTTGCCCTCTTCTTCTTTTTCCCCCCCTCTTTATATGCTGGGCGTGATGTCATATGGAATCTCCCTTAGGTCAGTTTGGGCCACCTCTCCAGACTGCATCTCCTCTCAGCCTCCTGTGAACCCCCAGTCTCCTCCACAGCACGGCAGTATGAAACACAGCAAATGCCTTGGCTCTCTGTAAGACCTTCTCAGCAATAAAAAAAAATCTCTTTATTGTCAACCCTATGTTCAGCACAAATCTAACACACAGCCCATATAAGCCACTGTGAAAAAAATTTACTCTATTCCAGCCCAAACCAGCATACCTTCATCTTTGCTTCCTGAATCTTGACTTTGCTAAGTTCTGCCAGATGATACTAAAAATACAAGTCGGTATGTGCTTTCTGAATAATGATTCGTATGGCGTGCTGGTTTTTCTACAAGAATTTATTTCTGTTGCTTTTTCTCCTTCCTTAGGTTACTGCCAGTATTGTCTGTAAGGATCACCACCTTCACTTTCTAGCAGACATCTCTGAAGAGGAAATATAACAATTGGAATAACTGTCTAACTTGCTGTTTTAAGAACTTTCTACACAACTTCACACACCTGTATTACTATACTATTGCTCTAAAGAAGAAATTTTCGTCTTGACATGGTTGGTAATCGTTTGAAGGTTTAAATTCTAAGCCAACTCCTTTTTAAATGAAAAATTTTAATTGCTTGAAGTCATATCAAAATTGCTGGTAACCATAGCCAGGCATATATTCAAACTCCATTAATGTAGCTGGTCAGGATATTAACAAACATGTTCAGAATTAATTAGGGAGTTAAAGTTATTCAGTAGTTAACCCAAATGTTTTGGATTAAAATATTTATGCAAATTCAAAGTGACAAAACCAAGAAAACAAACAAACAAATAAAAGAGAGGATTTCTTCATCTAAAGAGTTCTAATCTAGTAATTCTGACATATAATTTGAGAGCAGTCATTGGAAGAGGTTTCACACAACAGCTTTCAGGACTGCATTCTTATTTTTCTGTTTAAACATTTTAGTTTGAACATCTTAACAAAGCTTACTTTAGCTTCAGATCTTTAACCATAATTTTTGCTCAATTTTAATTTCCTTGAAACATGACAATTATGTCTCAAAATAAAACCAGAAGTCCAGCAACCGTCAGCTTTTATCCACAATCCTAACTAATACACAGTCTGGCCATGAAAAATCTGTCATTCATCTTTGTGCTACATAAAATAGTTCTTTTAGTATTGGCAGTGCTGATTAAAGAGCAAACTTTTAACAATTGTGTGCAAAGCATCAAATGAAGTTCAATACAAATGAAATCTTTGTATATGTATAAATGTGTATTCATACATGCCTATACATATATATATTCATAGACTTTAGCTAACACTTGAGATCTACTATAAAATTGGTCTCCTTAATGTTAAATATAAAAGAGGGGAAAAGTGTAATTACTAAAAATATTGTACTTTAAGAGTTTTGAGATTTTATCATTGCTTTTATTTCTTTAAACCAAATCTATGTTTGTGATGTCATCCTTTTCAAAGAGAAGGAATAGACTAATTGGGTAATAAAACCAGTTATGTACATAGGGCTGGATCCTAAGCCTGTCACAATCAAAGTATATGTTTCCATTGATCTTCCACTTGCTGAAGTGTTGCCAGCTCTACACAGCACTGAAAGAAAGCAGAGTAAAAACAGAAAATGCTTTTTCTTTTTTTCTCCTCTTACTTAAGTGCAACATGTGACTTTAACAGGTATAAAGCTTTTCTGGGGAGGAGAAGACAGGACAAGTTGTCAGAGACACTGTAACCTCAGCTACTCTCTTCCCTTCTAGTAGTTATAGAGATATTAATAAAATCTGAGAAAAATGTCATGCACTTATGAAAACAGTTCCAACTGAAGACTGTAGAACATAGTTATGAGGGATTACACTTTCCAATAACTCTCAGAAGCATTGGAATTCATGCATGACATAGTTGAGGTAAGTTCTGCTTTTGAAAAGCTTATTTTTAAGCACATATTCTGTACATTACAGACACAATAATTTGGGGTGCAGTCAGAAGTGCAAGACTACATGTCATGTAATTATTTTGCTTTTTCCTTGTCATTACATTTTATTCTGATGGAAACCAAAGAGAAACAAAAATCTCATTAACAGATTATTTATACAGAATGATATTTTACATTTGATTTGATACCTGTGAGGATCTATTCATTTCAGAAGCAATATAAAATGTTGTAATTCACCTCATGGTTTGATTCATACCTCCTCTACCCATCAGTGAATGTATTGTCTACTGGCTAGAATCAAGGTAGAAACATTTGGAAAATAAACCTTTTTGGCAATTAGAAGACCTAATTTTCAATAAGTGTGCTTAGAAAATCAGCAAGCAGCTTTCTGTAAGATGTTTAGTTGGAAATTATTCCTTCACACCAGAAGAATATGTTAAGTGAGTAAGAAATCCTATTTCAGACTGGGGTTTTGCCAGCAACACTGAATTCACACAGAGGGAGATTTTTTGGCATGAAAAGCTGCAATAGTTTTAACTCTCCTCCCAAATAAAGACACTCTCATCTTCTTTGCAATTACAGTGAACTTGGACTGTTTGTTCAGTAGCAAGAAAGTGTCTTAGCTCATGCCTAAGTGAAAGAGGACTGACATCACAGGTAAGATAGATTCTGGTTCTCTAGATATAGTAGTCTCTGACAGCATGCTGAAAATCAGTAGCATTTAAATGTGATAATACTCATCTGAGTCGGTAAAGTAAGTCGTTAAAACTTCAAGTTTAGAAAAATTTTAAATCCCCAAACTAAAATAATGAGAAATAAATGCACTTTTTACTGAGAATCATCATGTCACTTTTTAAAAAACAGAATGGTTAAGGTTTTTATTTCTCTCTCTAATTCCTTTGGCAGCATATCTTTTCCAGCACTGTCATGTCCATTGGTCTTTTCTGTTTGAAGAGTGCACTCATCTTGACTACAATCATGTGGTTTAGTACCTGTAATAAGATCCAAACAACAGTGCTTTTGAGCATGGAAAAAGACCACATTTTTTTTCCTGTTTTACAGGCATGTTGTCAAGCAAAAAAAAAAAAAAAAAAAAAAAAAAAAAAAAAAAAAAAAAAGTTTTAAATTCTTACCTTTGTATTTAATGCAGCTGGAGAGCCTTATCTGAGTTTCATTATCTGTCCTAGAGAAAGTCATCCCATGAAGTCAAAGCTCCAACTTTATGCCTGATTTGAAGCTAAAAAACCACCCATATTTTCACATGATATTTGCTTAACATTTTTTGAAATGTTCTTTCTTCCACTGAGAGAGAAGGTCAGAGCTGAAATGTTGAGATGGATTTGTTGAAACTTTCACAGAGGAAATGTTGGTCATATGCAAGGTCAGAATCAGAATTTAATTTGCAAAATCCTGGTGAAGATAGGCAAAACTTCGGGTTCTGAAGGGAGGTTTAGGAAAGGTCTTACTGTTGAAGTACAGTGGAACTTTAATACTGTTTGCTTTAAATATTGGCCTGATATTGACTTCATAAACTATCAAATTAAAAAATCCAGTGCTGTAATTAAGGAAATGATACTGCAGGCTTACTAGCCTCTCTGTAGAAGCAAAGATTTGTAAGCAAGCTAACAAAAGATTAGTCCAAACAATACAAACAGAATACTAAAATCCCAAACTACATAGCAGGTCCTTAAATACAACAGCAGAAAATGTCACTTCCTTATCATATCTTCACTATAGGGCAAATCACATCTGCATCTAAAACCATGACATGCCTGGATAACCACTGTATTTTCTATATTATAAGAAAACAATTCCATGGGATCAAATATGATTAAAAAGCCTATGAGCAAATCTGACTTGATCATCATTCTAATAACATATTAAAATTGTTTACTGGGAGAAGCCCAGGAGAGAAAAATCAGGAAAAAAAGAAAAAAGTTAAAACTCTGCAAACTTCAAAGTAGTAATTAAGTTAGTTTCCTACTGACCAGTGTATCATGAACCTGATTCTCACAGGATACCCCAGTCACAGTTTGTTTTCTCTGTCATCTCACAGGAATCATGATGCTTCTATCAGCACCTAGTTTCTGTGTCAACCTCTGTGAAAAGTATAGAATTACTATTTTTTAGTGAGGATTCCACACCATCTAAGTGTGAGCTTTTACATTGTAGAGTAACTGTGGACTGATTTGCTTATATTTGTACTAAATAAGGGAATCCTGTTGCCAAGGAGTGTTCTGAGGTCATAAATTTCTATGGGAGATATTTTATACTGTTCCCTCTGTCAGACAATAAACCTAGGCTAAGACATGCTGTACCTAGTGGTACAGTATAATACATATAGTCAGTATAAATACCTCTCCTAACACTATGTGTTCATAAAATTAGAAGTGACCTAGGCCCTCCTGGATTGTCAATCCAGTTCTTCCCCATCAAATGCAACCATATCATGTAATACTTTTGATATAATGATCTGCTCTGTTCTGCTACTAATTTGCATTTTGACTGTTACTGGTAGATCCTCACTACTAAAATCATGAGAAACTTTTTTTATTCTTTCCAGTACAAATTTATGGTGGAAAAAAATATTTAAAAAGTGACTGTGACTGGTACAGAGTGAAAGAAAAATACAACTCTTTGAAAGCATTCATGGAGATAGAGACATTTTGAAAGCATAATACTATATTTGAGGAGAAAGATTCTCCCTCATGTAATAAACTGTTGACAAGCAGTAACGCCTATTGAGCAATCTGAGAAAGCATTCTCCTTACTGACAGAGGGCTTTTTGCAGATAACTTTAGTGATCTAAAAAGCTAGCTAGTGTGTTCCTTGAGTGGCTGCAAAAGGGAGGCAAGGCAGAATTACACAGCATTTTTGTATTTCTTTGAAACATCTCCCTTAGAAGCTTACATGAAAAGTCTCACTCTTTATGAAAGAAATTCATGCTCAATCCATGGAAACTTTCAAGGCTGGACAGAACTTTCAGCAACCTGATCCAGCTGAAGATGTTCCTGCTTATTGCAGAGAGAGTTGGACGAGATGACTTTTAAAGGTCCCTTCCAACACAAACTATTTTTTGGTTCTATGATCAGTCTTATAAGGAGAGCCTAGCAGACTGCCCAAAATTAGAAACCTATTTTCAAGCAGTTGTATACAGATTGATTGAATCCTATCATCATATACAAGGATGTTGCAGTTGTCATGGCAACGTTGGCCCCGGGCTCCCGGAAGGAAGGGTGGTGGGTGAAACCATCTCGTGGAAAGAATCCCCCGGGAGCCATCCCGACCTTGGTTTAGTCCATTTAGTCTAGGTTACGCCTCTGTTTGTTAATTTGTTAGTTGTGTTGTCTGTCAAGTTTTGTATCCTCCCCTGTTTCTGGAAAGCTCCGTGCAGGTGCTTCTCGGATTGGTCCCTGAACCTTTTTCCCTCCCTCCCTTACTCCCGGTTGGTTTGTGATTCCTCTCCCCGCCCCAACTCCTCCCCCTTGCTCTGCCGTGATTGGTTGCCTGAGTTGTTTATCCGTCCCTGCACAGCCTTGTCCGGCGCCATGGTGCTTGGGACGAGGATCAATAAACGTTCCTGTTGCCCAGCATAGTCGCCGCTCCTTATTGTCTTGATTTCGCAGCTACTGGTAGCAAGAACCCACGCTTGCGAACACCGAAACATCAGCACTTGGGATTAGCGTTGCTGTGGGCAGGGAAACCTTAGCCCTGGTGGCGCCCGGGCGGCTGAGGCAACCATCCAGCAGGTGACCACGAGGCCGCGAAGCCACGAGGAACACTTATTATTTTTAATAAGTGGCGCCCAACGCTGCTGCTACACAAGCAGCTTCAGAAGAGGACTCTCTTTACACCGAGAAGACCCTGTTGGAGCGCTCCTTGCTACGTGTCCTGAACCCTCTTGTGGAGGTACGGACTCGTAGAAAAGCCGGCGACTCCCTCGACCTCGACGGACTGAGGCATCGAGGTGAAACCGAGCTCATCAAGGCACCTCACATCTCTCATTTGTGGATTTACTTTGGCGGTCGTCGCGAGGAGCAGAAGCCTCGGACGTTGAAAAAAA
This sequence comes from Eopsaltria australis, assembly GCA_034509425.1. Taxonomy (NCBI): domain Eukaryota; kingdom Metazoa; phylum Chordata; class Aves; order Passeriformes; family Petroicidae; genus Eopsaltria; species Eopsaltria australis. The sequence continues at coordinate 108,149 of JAVTVJ010000929.1, forward strand.
AAACCCCTGCAGGTCGCCGCGGAGGTCGAGTGTCCCTCCGGGTGAGTTAACCGCCACGTTTTCTACTTTATTTTAGAGAGTGGGGAATTATCCTCTCTTGTTATAGGATGGGCAACCATCAAAGCAAGAGGGAGAAGGAGCTAAGTTTTTTGTATTATAGTTTAAAATACCGTTTAGTTGATTCGGGGGAAAGTTTTGATAAAAAGTTACTAAAAAAGTTTTTGAAATGGGTACTTGGGAACATTCCTTTCGTTCATCCTAAGTCGGTTTTTACGCTTTCGTTTTGGGATGACGTCGGGGAAAAATTAACCGATAGATGTGAGGGGGGAGATTTTTCAGTTAAACGGTTTTTTGGGTTGCAGACTTTAATTTATAATGTTTTAGTTAATGAGTTTGGGGAGGGTTCGAGTGCGGTTGACGTTAGTTCCCCTACCCCTGATCGTGTTCCTGAACCCCTCATTCCGCCCCCCTCAATCCCGGTGGCTGACCATGCGCCGGTACGCCCGTCTCGCGAAAGCAAGCGGGTTGAAATCGGAGACGATGGAAGTCTCCACCGAAGCACGGCAGTCACCAACCCTTTCTACCCTGAGTCTGGCCAGCTCAGGGTGGACCCATTCCTCACGATTTACCCTAGTTCGCCGTCCCCAGTTGCGCCCGTTGCGCGGATTCCCCCTCCGAGTTATAGTAGTTTTGAATTTAAGGGAACGCCACAAAATGGCGTTGGGAGAAATTTTGCTGCGCCATTGCAAGATGGCGGATCGGGACTTTTGCCGCAATGTGGCAGCGGTTTGGACTTTGGCGCGCGCGCGAACCGGAGTGACGTGAATCCCTTCTACCCCGCCCCCTCCTCCTTAGCCCCCACCCCCGCGTCGAGTTACACGTCGGTCACACCCCCTGCGGCCGATGATGTCACTGCGTCGGGGCCCCTCATTCCTCCCGCCCACGAAGTTCCCCGCCCCCTCGATCGCCCCACCCCTTACCCTGTAACTCCCACCCCAGTCCCGCCTCCAATCCCGCCCAGACCCGCCCCTGCCGGGAACCCCGCCCCTCCCGTTGGCGTGCCCGCCCCCTTGTTTACCTACGCTGTACCCGTTCCGGTTTCCCACGGTCTACCTTCCGGTTCCCACGGTCCTACACCGGAAGCGGGAAGGGATGAGGCTTATCCCACCCGGGCCTCCGAGGTCTATACCACCGGGGCCTCTCCCCCATCGCAGTTGCCGGTAGCCGTGCCCTTTGCGGCACCGGTGACGTACAACCGGCAGCGTAACACCGCGCGGTGGGAACCCATACAGCAAGGAGTAATTAAGGATATTTGCAAAGCGAGTCAGGAGTTTGGGCGCGCATCTCCGTATTTCAAGGGGTTGATAAACTCCACGTTTGAAGCATCGTTGTTGGTGCCACACGATTTAAAACTCCTGATGTCGAGCCTTTTAATCGAACCGGATTTCTGGGTTTGGGAAAGCAGGTGGCACAGGGAGCTGCAAAAGTTACTTGCCACCTATCGCGGTGACCCCGCCAAAGCCTCCCTCACTATGGAACACCCTAGTGGGGAGGGAGCGTTTTCGGAACCCGGGGAGCAAGCCAAAAACATTCCGGCTGAAGTCTTTAAAGACATACAGCGGGCAGCGCGATCGGTGCTGTTTAGTTTAGCCGCTGACGGTGACCCTGCTCAGGGTTATACTGCCATAAAGCAGGGTCCCCAAGAGAGGTTTGTTACCTTTGTAAATAGACTTCGGGAGTCCGTGGCGCGTGCAGTTACCAACCCAGTCGTGCAAAAGGAGATGCTAGTAGAACTTGTTAGGGAGAACTCTAACGAGGAGTGCCGTAGGGTCATTGAGCTGATGCCTTGGGAGCCTCCGCCCACCATCGAGCTTATTACTGAGCGCTGCTCCCAAGTGAGGCTGCCAAAGCCAGAGACCCCTGACTTGGCAAAAGTAAAACCCAAACCCGCGCATTCCTATGGCGTCACAGCAGCGCCAGCTGAAAAACGTTGTTATAACTGTGGGAAGTTGGGTCATTTTATCAAAGACTGTAGACTCCCTCGCAAAGGACATTTTAACTGCACTAACTCTGTGAATCCCGAGTTACCGGCAGGTCCCGCCTCTCATCAAAACAACGTGACAGCCAAACCCACGCCGTGTTCCTGTTGCCACTCCTCGGGAAACGGGAAGGGGAGGGCGGGTCAGTGCCGCGCTCCGCAATAAATAAGTTAAACGCTGCACCTGGGGAGTCCACGACATCGACTTCACCAACCTACAGAGAACTCACGAGACTTCAACAGCCGGCGCGTCCACATTCGACAACGCGGCACTCTGCAGAGCCCTCGCCGAGTGACTCCAATCGCCTGGATGTGGTGAGCTCGTTCGTTTTACATCTCACGGACACTACACCTCACCACGTTGCTGTGGAACTGATAACTGCACCACACCACCCGTGCACATTACTTATAGTGGGAGATTCTATAAGAGGTCCCCCAGGACTTTTTGTGATCCCGGAGGTGAAACTTTATCAACCTAAAAAACCTATCGGTGTCACCATCATGTTAAAT